>JAGWEN010000320.1:0-122782 GCA_018703685.1 Orius laevigatus | reverse complement strand
TGTTCCGGGGGCGTGCGGTAATTTGTGATTCAGAGGGCACGAGTTTCCCTTTGTGGACACCCGAGACTTGCGCAACTAACAAATAGAGGCCCGACAGAAACTTCTCCCACCCCCTATTCGAGATTATACAATTGGGCCTGGAACTCGAAGTGTCATCGGGGATGATCCTCCCACTTAAGACACACAATGGTTATTACCATAAGCGCTTTTGGATGTGGTCTAGTTTATTTTTTTTTGTATACAATAGGGCTGAGGAAATTGACGCGTGGGTATGCCCATACGTCAAACGGAGACGACAAGATCTATTTTCTCTTTTCTAAGCCATAGCTTATTCTAAGCTTCATAACCTGGTCCATTCTGAATCCTCAACTCAATCTTCATCTGCATACCTTCTACACAGGGTATGCCAGTCGATTATCTGCCAGATTTTTTGACCTCACAAAAAAGCATCCAAGTAAACCCCCCTTAATTTTGAGCAAAGAATCGATGGGTTCAATAACATTTAGATCCCACAAACAGGGTACTGCAGAACAACCCGTAGCTTCGTTATTTTTAATATACGAAACCTAAATTTTGACGATGGAAATTGATTCTACGCTTGATTTTCAGTAAGTTTACTTATAAGCATTTTTGATAGGACCAAAGGTTTCGTAGTTGCTAGTCCAAGTTAAGTGACATAGTGCTATAACTCCAGAAAGCTTAGTCCTATCAAAAAGTGTTCTAAGTAAAAGTTACTGGAAATCAAGCATACAATCTAATTCCATCGTCAAAACCGAGGGTTGTTATTTAAAATAACGAAGTTTGGGTCGTTCTGGAGCCCCTTGTTATTGGGATCCAAAAGTTACTGATGCCAATCGATTTCTCGCTATAATCTAAGGGGGGTTTACTTAGATACTTTTTTTCGTCAGGTCAAAAGTCTGGCAGATAAAGGCTGGTCCATATTAAATGTCACAGTATTCGTTAATCCAGACAGTGTTCTAAGTAAAAGTTACTGAAAATCAAGCGTAAAATCGGATTTCATCGTCAAACACGAAGTTAGGCTCGTTCTAGAAATACGTCCCCTTGACCTTTTTATTTATTTTGGACCCTATACTATTTATTCTGGACGATCAAAAACTGGTAAAGCTAAGGCGAATAAAACTCTTTATTTCTCTTTTAACACGCCCTAAAACTGACATTTTGTTTGCGATTTTATCATAAAACTCCTCAATCATTAGATAAGCAAGATTACCTACTAATTTCGACTCTAATCCCGAAAAGAACCTTTTATCGACCCGATTATAAATCAATTTTTAAATCGAAAAATTCCCCCTTTCGTTCATTTAATTAAATTTGCGTGCTACCGAATCCTCGTTATCATTAAAGAATTTTTTAATCTCCTAATTGACCAAACATTTGGACTCAAATTGAAAATTAATCCTCTCATATTAAAAACCATAAACGGTCCGCTTTCAACATAAGTGCCCTTTCCAATTTTATTAATTTTAAAAATACTTTTAGATCACAATCTTGATTTAATATGAATTATTGATTAATAATTATAATTTCATAATTTATTAAGGAACTTTCTTTAGTTTGACAAAGTGCACAGCAAGGACTTGATTCTTAGCATTTAGGCATCCTTGAGTTAATTGAAAAATATAAAGAAGAAACTTTGAATTAACACATGCGGATTAAATTACCGTCCTTATGGCAAAAGATGGCTTCATAAATAAAAACCGAGATGGAAAAAACGTTAAGAAATTCCTAAAAGTCTTTTTGTGTATTTATAGTAAGGCTAAGCTCTTCCGAAGGTTCAGCATTATTTTTATTAAGATTTTTTTTAAGATAGTCTCAGTACGTATAATTAATGTTAATTATAATTTTTTTCTTCTGTATCCTAATATGGTAGAATTGATTGGATTTTGTTTATAGAGGATTCTTTAAAACATCTTTTTAATGGTTTTTCAAGGACGAGATAGAAAATATGGAGAAAAAAATGCGTTACATTTTTATTCTTGTCTGGTTGAGCAAGAAGGATAATTGTAAAAGAATCGTTATGAATCCGTAATTAGCGGAAGCGAGTTGTTAATCGATATGAAGACCGTTCACGAACGGTTTATTGAAAAGAAAGAAAAGAAGAAGAAAAAAAAGTGGAGCCGGCAAACCTACAATTTGCGGCATAACTCGAAGATCCTTCATCTTTTTGAACGGATCCGTCCTTGCATATCATTAGACCAAGGACGACGTCAAGGCTGCAAAAAGCCAAAGCAACCCCTTTTTTTTATTTCAGAATAAAAACCCCGCCCTTATAATCGTGCGGTTGTTTCGATGATAGGAATCATAAAAATATTCCTTTTGGTTTTGGCGATTTCAATATTTTTGCGATAGTAATCATTTGAGGGTAATAAAGTGAACTTTAATAGATCAAGATCCTTGGACTTTGGTGAAGCTGACGTTTCATATTGTAGAATGCACTGCAAAAATCTGGGGCATATAATGGTAGAATAAAAAATAAACAAAAAAATTCGGGGCTATTCTCCATAAAGACCAGAACCCCCACCACCACCTACCAGGAGGTACAGAGTAGGCTGTACGGAAGATGGTGGAAAATTGAGGGGAGGTTTAGGTTGGGGGAGGTGAGAGAAGGTCGAGGAGATAGGGGTGTTGGGAGAGTGAGAGAGATGATAGAAGATTGAGGGGTTGGGGTGAGGAAAAAGGTTGAGGCAGTAGAGAGAGGGTCAAGGAGGGTAGGGGAGGTGATGAGAGAGTAGCTGAGGTGGTTGATATAGAATTTTTGGAGGAGGGGATGCAGGGAAGGTTGTAGGTGGAGAGTATGAGGGGATGATGGGATAGATATGAGGGAGGGAGGGTTTGTGGGGAGGTGGGAGAGGTGAGAGGGTAGAGTGGGAGTGAGATGGGGTCATGAGGGTTAGGAGATAGAGGTAGGGGATCCCAGTGAGGAGAGGAGATATGGTGATGGGTGATGGGGAGTGTGAAGCAGGTTGGGTAGGGTTGGTGGGAGGTGAGGGAAGTCCAGTGGGGAAGATAGTGGAAGATTAGGAGGGTGGGTTGGGAGAGGTGGGGAGGGTGAGTGGGCGGGGGAGAGTGGGTCGGTGGGTAGAGAGAGGAAGGTGAGAGTGAGGGTGTGAGAGTGGGGACATGGTGAAGATTGGAGGTGGGTAGGGGGAGGTGGGTGAGGGAAGGTCGAGTGGGAAGATAGTGGAAGATTGAGGGAGGGTTGGGTTGGGGAGAGGTGAGAGAGGGTCGAGTAGGGCAGGGGGAGAATGGGTCCAGGAGGGTTAGGAGATAGAGGAAGGACCAGGAGAGTAGAGGAGGTGATGGGTGATGGGGAACATTGTGAAAGATTGAGGCAGAGTTGGGTAGTGGGGGTGATGGGGGGAGGTGAGGGAAGGTCGAGTGGGGAAGATAGTGGAAGATTGAGGGAGGGTTGGGTTGGGGGGAGGTGAGAGAGGGTCGAGTAGGTCAGGGGGCGATGAGAGAAGGTCTTTAGAGCCCCCAATTATTGAGAAAGTTCAAGTTATTGTTGAATACATTTTAACTTATATCTATATTCTATACTCTATAGCATTTATGCTACTAATTCTATAGCAAATATCTGTTAAAATATAAAGAAGTTGTTAAGGTTCATAGCTAAGGCTTTTAGCGGATTTTGGTGTAGCCGTGTAGGTTTCTATAGATGAACGCCTGAAAATAGCCCGCAACACTCCAGTGTCATACATTAAAAACAAGATTGCCTACCACGAATCTTCGCCTTTGAAACACCGAAGCCCGGGAGCCATACAATTATTCTTTATAGTCTTGAAAAAAATTATGACACATCGATTTATTTTTAAAGGTTCCCCCTTAAGTTTCTGCTTCGCTCAAATACACTGGAAACTACAAGAAGAGTTGCGAAAGTGCCACGCCCAAGGACATGCAACTCCCTGACCTTTAGTTAGGATAGCATTCGATTTTTTTTTCTCTTTCTTTTCAATCCTCTTTTACGAAAGACCAAATCGCAATAATGTTTTTACGTTTTAATTTCTTACTTTTTCTGCTAATGAGAAGAAAAGGCATTTATAGGGCACTTGCCTTTAAATATTAATAAGTCGACTTCTTTGATTGAAAACCCCGAGAATGAAGGTTCGTTAGTCTGAAGCCTCCAGGTTTCTGCGTGGGCATAAGGAAAACTACTATCACCCATTTTTCATCTTATTTAAATAAGAATCCTTTTTTTCGGGCTTATTTGCGTATATAAGAGGAGAAAAGCGATTTCTCAAATCACCACCCGGCATCCTTGGCTCTCATAAATATTGGCGTCGATGTCCAGATGTTCACGAGGAAATGGATTATTTTAATTAAGGTTTTTGGAACGCTCTAATTAACCAGAAAAAGAGTATAATTTGGCTTTTGTGCATATTTTTGCTGGAAGAGTCTGCCCTTGAGTTTGTTTAGCGGATTTCCGGAGAAAGGAGGCTATTGAGGTCGGTCTCAAAGGTTTATATTTTATTATTATGGGCTCCATTTTTGTGTTTGTAATGCAGATTGTAGCATTAAATTGTCATTATTATGGATTTCGTAATGGGGTCGATCAAAAAAAATTTTTTGCGTCCGAAAAACGTTTTTTTCTAAACTGGTTACCGTTATTGAGCAATAGTAATCAAGGGAGAGACTATCTGGAGTGATCTCTGGTCGGAGAGCTCTTTAGCACACCTCCGCCCGCGGTATTCGACTCCAATTATTATCAGATAGGCGTACGTGCTGGGTCAAGAAAGCCTCCGTCTCTTTCTTTAATTATTTCAACGCAAAGGTCAATCCCGAACGGTAGGCTCTAACTTCTTCCCTCCCCGGGACGCCTTACCGGTTTGTTTTTTTACTCGCAAGTTATGATCTCATCTGCATCAAGGCGCTAACGAGCCTCGCTTCGAACATTTTACAATCCGCTTCATTTTTTTACTCTTCACCGGGCTTTACGGTTCCTCAGGCAACGTATTGGCCTAGATAAGCAACTATATTATATTTCATTCAAAAATTCTCTTATTTTTTAATGGTAAAATAAAGCAGGAACGAGGACTTTCTAAAATATTAGGGTTTTTAAAGACTACTCCACATTTCCTCCAACTTTCCCACCCAACATCCCCTAACACATCACCTCCACCCTCTACTCCCTCATCGCCATCATTCATCACCTCCTCCACTCTCTCATCGCCTCCCTAATGTCTTATCACCTCCCCTTATTCTATCATCTCATCCCCAAAGTTTTTCATCACCTCCCCTTAATCACTCATCACCTCCCCACTGTATTATCACCTCCCCTCATTCTATTATCACATCCCTAAAGTCTTTCATCACCTCCCCTCACTATCTCATCACCTCCCCATTGTCATATCACCTCCCCTCATTCTATTGTCATATCCCCAAATATCTCATTAGTCATCACCTTCCCACTGTCATATCACCATTCACTTCCCCTCATTCTATCATCACATCCTCAAAGTATCTCATCACCTCCCCTCACTCTCCCATCACCTTCCCACGGTCTTATCACCTCCCCTCATTCGATTATCACATCCCTAAGTCCTTCATTATCTCCCCTCACTATCTCATCATCTCCCCACAGTCTTATCACATCCCCTCATTCTATTATCACCTCCCTCGCTCTCTTATCACCTCCCCTCATTCTATCATCACATCTCCATTGTCTTATCACCTCCCCTCATTCTATCATCACATCGCCAAAGTATCTCATCACCTCCCCTCACTCTCCCATTACCTTCCCACTGTCTTATCACCTCCCCTTATTCTATAATCACATCCCCAAATATTTCAGCACCTCCCCACTGTGTTACCTACCGCCTCCCCTCATTCTATCAATTATCATCACATCCCTAAAGTATCTCATCACCTACCCCACTCTCTCATCACCTCCCCTACTCTCCTCGACCACCTTCCACCTCCCAAAACATTTTTCTGCACCATCCCCACTCCATTTCTAACACATCCCGCACTCGCTCATCACCTCCCCGATTGTGTCACGACCTCCCCTCATTGGATGATCAGTGATCACCTTATTCATGATAAATTCTCAAAATACCATTACGCGAAGGTCCATCGAATGCTTGAACTAGAAGTTAAAGTTTTGCAAACTATGAAGATTTTTTCGTAAAACTAAAAGTAATTATTAGCATATTCCTATGTGAAGATTTCCACGGTGAGTGTTCCATCGTTCACACATATTTCATAATTTCGAGCGTATTTTTGTTTCTCAACTCGTCGAGTCCATTTTTTCTCATCGGGGATCGTATTGATTAGCGCAATTTGTTTGGCAAGAAGCTACCCAGGGGGACGGTAAAAAGCGTTTACGGCGAATCGTAATCCATGTTCGGATCTAAGGAAGCAATAAATAAATTTCTCGTTGTACCTACGAGAGAAGACGATAACCTGGAAATAAACGCGAGCGCATTTATCAATGAGATTCCCGTTCCCTTTGCCAATCCGCGAGACCGGTTTTCTTCTCTTTTTTTTCAAGTTTCCAGAATGCGGCCATTTAGAATTTTTATTGCAGTTCATTTCAAACGATTAAAGCCCCGGCGGAGAGAGATAGAAAAAACAAATTCTTAAAACTCTCTCCATTTTGCGGCGAAACATCAAAAAAAGATGTATCAAAATATCGGAACTGTGTCAAGTCTGTTCATTGTGTGAAAGAGTCTCAATTTGGTCATGATGCTTCTTCGACGTTGATCTGATCTACTTTCCTTCTTGAGGTAAGTGGGATGCCAAATTCGGAGGATTGACGCCCGATTTTATATCATTCGAGCTCTTCTAATGGATCCGTCATTTAGAGTCCTAAACCATTAAGACGTGATGGGGGAGGAGTGGGACTTGATCGACCACTAATGGATCAAAACCTGACAAATAAGAGCAAGGTTTTTTACTTCCGAGTGCGGTCAACTAATGGCCACTCAAAACCAAGACGGAAAAAAATGCGAAACTTGGACTTTAAAAGAATCCTAGCGCCTCCAGGGAGCGCTATAGCAAAAAGGACACCTATTTATACCTTTCGTCCTAAAAGCAACTCGTCATAATCTCGTCCTAACTGTATGTAAACGTTTCGACATAATGCGACTAGGGATTATGTTGAGTTGTATTTTAGGACGAGTTGTAACAATTTTTCTCTTTTCCTCCACCTTGTTTTTAGGACAAAATGATGTACCCCCTCAGAAAAGATGGAAAAAAATTCTTCAGAATTCAGAAAATCGATAATATTTGAAAGATGGCGATTGGCCATATGGTGAGGGGATGCGATGAAATCGAGATTTATTAAACCGACCTGGAAGATGACGTGTTTATTGTCGAAGAAGCACGTATTTCCAATAAATAACTCTTTTGCCATATAAAGAAGAATTGTAATTATAAAAAACGAAACAATAAAGCAGTTCAATTTAAAAAAAAGAGGTGTAGAAGTCATAAAAATTTGTCACCTAAGAAGAAAAAAAATCAGAATTAACGTTTGGCCCGTTTCAAATGCCACTAGAATACATTAGTTCTTAAAATGGTAACTTAAATCCATGTTTGGTTTTCTAAATTGACTCAATTATCATAACAACGGATGCTTTGAAGAGGTTTCTTGACGCCTCTCGAAGTGGACGATTTTTAAACATCACCCGGGGAGAAGGCGCCATATTCTGGGTGGTTTTTATTTTCTTCCATTTGTCTTATCGCTTATCTCGTTAAATTGATAAATTCCTATCAAACGTATATTTCGGCTACCCTTGACCTTTTGAAGATAAATGACATTGGGTACGAACATGTGCCCGGGCCTCCGATCTGTATCTTCTAGATTTCGACATGGAAGGCATCGATTAGGCTTTTGTAAGAATCACCCCGCGCGATTGGGGGCTTTCGCAATTTTTGCACTTCGCCCCCTACTCGGTAATGGATCGCTTTTTTTAAATGCGTTATTTTGAAATCCTAAATAACAATAGCTAGTTTCAGGTACTCGTTTTTAGGGCTACAGCGTAGATTTCCCGGGATTTTACTGGTGAGATCTGAAAAGAGCTTCAGCTTCTTGTATCAGGAGTAGTTAACAAGTTTCACACTAGACCATAAAACTTTTCAGAGCTGAAAATCTGAATTTTTTGATTTCATCCAAAATGCGGTTTTGACCATTTTTAGGGTGAAAAACAAGAATCCGAGATTTTTGGGATATAAAAACATTTTTTTCGACCAACCAAAGGGGGGCCACTTTTTCACTTTTTGGGCCAAAAAAAATTTTTTTTTTGTATTTCATCCAAAATGTGGTTTTTGGCCATTTTTAGGGTGAAAAACAAGAATCCGAGGATTTCGGGATATAAAAACATTTTTTTTTTTTTTCGAACTCGCCAAAGGGGGACCCCTTTTTCACTTTTTGGGCCTAAAAATTTTCGTTTTTTTGATTTCATGCAAAATGTGGTTTTTGACCATTTTTAGGGTCAAAAACAATAATTCGAGGTTTTTGGAATATTAAAATTTTTTTTCGACCTTACTAAAGACTCTTTTTCACTTTTTGGGCCTAAAAATTTTCGTCTTTTGATTTCATCCAAAATGTGGTTTTTGACCATTTTTAGGGTCAAAAACAATAATCCGAGGTTTTTGGAATATTAAATTTTTTTTTCGACCTCACTAAAGGACTCTTTTTCACTTTTTGGGCCTTAAAATTTTTGTTTTTTGATTTCATCCAAATGTGGTTTTTAACCATTTTTAGGGTCAAAAACAATAATCCGAGGTTTTTGGAATATTATTTTTTTTCGACCTCACCAAAGGACCCCCTTCGTCACTTTTTGGGCCTAAAAATTTTCGTTTCTTGATTTTCTCCAAAATGTGGTTTTTTTTAGGGTCAAAAACAATAATCCGAGGTTTTTGGAGTATTAAATCGACCCCTTTTTCACTTTTTGGGCTAACAAATTTCCTCATCCAAAATGTGGTTTTTACATTTTTTAGGGTCGAAAAACAAGAATCGAGGTTTTGGAGTAAAACTTTTTTTTCGACCTCACCAAAGGGGGACCCCTTTTTCACTTTTTGGGGCTAACAATTTCCTTTTTTTTTATTTCATCCAAAATGTGGTTTTTTACCATTTTTAGGGTGAAAAACAAGAATCCGAGGATTTTGGGATATAAAAACATTTTTTTCGACCTCACCAAAGGGGGACCCCTTTTTCACTTTTTGGGCCTAAAAATTTTCGTTTTTTGATTTCATCCAAAATGTGGTTTTTGACCATTTTTAGGGTGAAAAACAAGAATTCGAAGATTTTGGGATATAAAAACATTTTTTTCGACCTCACCAAAGGGGGACCCCTTTTTCACTCTTTGGGCCTAAAAATTTTCGTTTTTTTATTTCATCCAAAATGTGATTTTTGACCATTTTTAGGGTGAAAAACAAGAATCCGAGGATTTTGGGAGGTAGGTAAAAACATTTTTTTTCGAACTCACCTTAGGGGTGACCCCTTTGTCACTTTTTGGGCCTAAAAATTTTCGTTTTTTGATTTTCTCCAAAATGTGGTTTTTGACCATTTTTAGGGTCAAAAACAATAATCCGAGGTTTTTGGGATATAAAAACATTTTTTTCGACCTCACCTTGGGAGCTCCCCTTCTTCATTTTTCAGACCGGAATATCTTTATTTCTTTTATTTCATCTAAAGTGTGGTTTTTGACCATTTTTAATGTGAAAAACAAGAATTTGACGCATTAGGGATCTAAAAATTCAATCCTTGTTTTAAAGTCAAAACACTAAGCAAACAATTTTTTATAAAATTTGCTGCCACCGTGGAGGATACAATAGACAGTTTGTTACATTGTGCTGCGTCATGATTTTTTTTTGTTGGAATAAGTTCAAGATCAGGTACGAAAAAAAGTCGATTTAGATTCCGTTTCTGTCCGCAGTGCTATAAAAGTAAATTTTTATTGAAAAAGGCGTCCGCGGTGTTAGTTTCGCGTCCTTATCCGTAACCATATCGTCTCATCCCGCCTCCAATTAGACTCGTACGATTTTTTAGAGTCGTCACCTCTCCTTTTAAAGTCGCCCTCAGAAAGCTGCCGCTTCGCACCCGAGACATATTGAAGTAGCGCCTTACCCGCCGCCGAGGGTCCCCTTTACAGACGCCGGCTCCCCATCTATGGTAGCAGAGGCGAGGAGATTTATTGAGAAGTCCCCCCTGAATATATCTACGACATAAAACAATCCAAACGTCTTCATCCTATCGATTACATAATCGATTAATTCCGTTTTTATGAGAGGCGTTTTTTTGCTCAATAGGCCCGTAGGGGTCCAGAGGATGGGCCTTGATTCAGCACCTCGGGGCAGGGCTCGGTTTTTATGCTTTCTGACTCATTTATGATGCAACCATAGATGTATCCGATTGCCTGGTCCACATTCTATCATATGATTACAAATATCTAAATTATGGCCGCGGTAAATGAAAAAGCGAAAGAAGAAGTTGCCAAAAAAGTAATAGACGTCGTCGAGGAACAGATCGATGCCGAGATTGAAAAATTGGACAAAATCAAAGGGGAAGAGTTTGAAACACTGAGGCAGCAAAGGCTCGAATCCTTGAGAAATGAAGATAAGAAAAAACGCGAATGGCTCCGCCTCGGTCACGGAGAATACGATGAAATCGACGAAAGGGTCTTTTTCAATGTTACGAAAACATCGAACGTTATTGTTCACTTCTTTTTAACCTCGACACAAAGGTTCGTATTTCTTCCATTCCATTTATGTCTATAAAAAAGATAACCTGAGAACAAAGTCCTCTATGCGCTCACTTCTGTCTTTCCAGGTGTCAGATCGTCGATATGCATTTCAATGACTTAGCTAAGCGTCATATTGAAGCCCGTTTCCTTAAAATGAACGCCGAAAAGTGTCCTTTCGTGACAGAAAATTTGCTCATAACTGTAATCCCGACTATCATCATCATAAAGAACAACACCCTAGTCGACAAGATCGTCGGATTCACCGAGCTTGGAAACTGCGACGACTTTTCGACTGAAATGCTCGAATGGAGACTTGCCAGATCGGAAGTCATCGAATACGACGGAGACATCTCTTGTCCTCCTCAAAAACTCAAAATGGGACAAAAAATTAAAATAATTAAGAAAAAAACGATTAGATGCAATGATGATGATACCAGTGAAGATGATTAATTTTAATTTTTTTGTAAAATAAATTGATTATATAATTTAAATTAAAAACATATTTTCATCTTGTGAGAGAGGAAAAGATTCAAATAGCAATTTGTGGGTGCTTCTCGTTTCGCAAGTAGCAGTCTCTGACCTAAGAGCGGAGTTGGGCGATATCAGATCTATGTCTTGGGCACGCTTTGTATTGGAAACCTGAACTTGGTTTTGGCGGCCAGTCGCTATGACCCCGTCCTTGCTCCCTGTACTTTCCAACATTTCATACCACGTAGAAGGAAAAAAATCTTCGTTTAACGTTTAATTGTAAAAAATAGGACAGGGGCCCGAAAAACAGCGGGTGTGTTGGGAGCACCCACGACTTTCCAGGGGGTCCGAACGGAACGAGCTGGCAAATATCAAAAAAGGCAGAAATAATAAATTGGGAGGAAATAAAGATGGGCGAGGGTTGTAAAACAAAATTTGACACCGGTCGTTTATTGTCGAATGTTTACCCGAGGTGTTCAACCATCTAAAAATATAAATAAAGCAGAAAAAAGGTTAGGTAGGGAGAAAAAAAGAGAAATTTTCATTCATGAATTTTATATTCATCATCAATGCCAACCCATATCAATTAGACCCACTTAAAAAAACAATCCTCCCATCACTAAGCATCCAGTACCCAGCAACCTATTGATGATAAAATCATAATCCCCAGCCCAATGCTGCTACTTAGTTTCCAGTTCTATGTTACCATTCACCAGCTCCACTCACCAGTGTTATGTCACCATTCCCTGTAGTCTCCTGCAGCTCCTTACAGTTCCCAGTCCTATGACCACTAAATTTTTCCCCCAACCTTCTGCCCCCAATCTCCAGCCACCTATTTCACCTCCCAAATTTCAAACTGTAGAGCAGTAGAGATGATTAAAATCATGCACATAGAAAAATTGTGGATTTGTAAGTTCTACAACAAATCTTTGAACATTTTTAAAAAATAACACCATTTTCAAAAATATTAAGATCTTTATCATTCTCTAAAAGGTATTTCTGGAAAGCGGTTTTATATATTTCGACGTGGGAAACGTCACAATATTGTGAGCATTTGTAAAACTTGTTACTTTAAATTTCATTTTTCTAAATTAATTTTTTTCTTTAAACTTTCCTATGTTCGATAAGTTCTTAAAAAGCAGTTTCGAGCAAGTTTCCAAATAAAAATATTTTTATTAATTATGTTGATAGAATTCGAAAGCTTAATTTTTCCGAGTTCTGAACTCATTACGTTTCTAAAAATCATGTTTTAGTAAATTAATCTTGCATTTTGAGTAGGAAATAAGAGATCTTTGGCACTTTGCCTAGAGAATTTTTTATTGGTTATTCATTTGGGTAGTCATTGATTTCCCTTTGGTGATATAGGGTCTTAAATGATGATAAATCTAACCAAAAATATGGTCCGCAGGTGAAAATTTATTGTCCATTAAAACATGTAAAGATAATATCACCTACGTGAATTCTTAATGGAATAGACCTATTAACGAGCTAACGTCTTAAACAACGTGGAATGGCTACATTAAAATTCCCTTATACGGGATTACACCTTTTGTGTGCTCATCGATGTTTTTTCAAAAAGCCCTATAAAACGTCACCAATAAATTTTTTGATATTTCTATTATTTTTAAGGTGAATTTTATGTAAAATGAGGAGATGCCCTTGTCCGGCGTCTAGGAAGTCCTGGTCGAGAAGGGCGTGTTCGAATAGAGATGAGCCTTGAGCTTCGGGTTCAAGATAGCGATCTTTATTGTTCGAGAAAACGTTTGATATCTCGGATTTATCACTTAATTTTCAAATTCAGGATACAGGAAGTGTTGAAAAAATTGTTTTAAAATTGAATATAAAATGCGAGGTGTAATTATGTCGTATTATGGTTATTAAAATAACATATTGCGAGCGTGGAAAAAAAGAGCAGGTGGGCTAAGATGGATTGTGTTTCTGGTCTGTAATTCGCTGGAGACGTCAACTTTTAATCTCTTGAATCTGCAAAAGTTTGATGACAAACGGACCCCTGGGGAGACGTCAGTCTTCACGCTCGACGTCCATTCATCAGGTCGCCCATTGAAAATCCCGGTTCTCCTTCAATTTTTTTTTTCCTTGTTTCCTTATCGAGGCTGAGATCGATGGAATTTTGTACAAAAAATGTAGAAACGCGAAAATTTTTGGGTGAAAGTCCATCAAACGTTTTTGCGTATTTTTCCTAATATGGTGTCGAACGGGAGTAAAAACGACGAATTACCATTTCTGTAGGTATTAAAAATTCTGGATGATCTAGAAATCCGAGTTTCTATCCTAAAATTTTATGAGGAAGAAAAAAATAGGCCATTTAGAATTTACGAAATCCTCTAAAAAATGCAGGTAAATTAAAACGTACTTTTATAGCTTGATTAGCGGATTTCCTTAGGAAAGAGGCTATTGAGGTGGTCAAGTCGACTTCTTGTAAAACGTCCCTCGCTTTTTAACCTTTGAAATGAAACTATGTAGTCCGAACTCGATCGGACTAGTGGTTCTCACAACTGCTTGATTTACAAAAAATGAAAAATTTAGACCATCGATATCTCCTGAACGGCTAAACCGATCTTGACGCCAGAAAAATAGTTAGACGCAGAATGTTAAACACTTTCTTTTTGTACTTAACAGTCCAGTCCCTAGAACCTATAGTTTTGGAGCTAGAGGTCAAAAACTCAAAAACGTGTCGATTTGGGACCGTTTTTCAAGATGGCGGACGAAGCACGTGTGCGGGTGACGAAAACTTGAATTTAAGTCCTAAACATGACAAAACATCTAAATCCAATCGTGCATTTCATTTAAGGTGGTAAGGTGGACCTTACATTGCCTTCTATTGTTGCCTGGACCTCCCTTTTTGCTACAGTTGGATTTTTTTTGACAAGGTAAGTAATTTTTTTTATTACCTACCCAAATTATAAAAAATTGAAGTTTTTTTTTATCCCCTGTAAAAACTTGTCTATTGGACCGATGTTGGCAAACTTTTTTTTAATCGACGCAGAATTTTGTCTTCTTTAATTTCTATCTACAGTGTTTTCCACAAATTATGTCCCGTTTTCGAGTTATAAGCAGAAAACTGAAAAAAGTCGTGGGTTTTCGGCTGCCAAAAAGTTCGGCAGGGACGGCATTTATTGGCACTCTTCAAAAACACGTTATTGGGACAAAAAATGACCATTTAAAACAAATATTTATATTATTTATCAATAGAAATATTCATCCTAACTACCCCAAACTCTGGGTCTTTTTGCTTCAATCTTCCTGCCTTATTAGCGTAGATTAGTGGCCATATTGTATCATTGGTCATTCTTTTGGGTACTTTTCTGTCCATTTTCATTTTTTATCTCGAGCGCATGATTTACTTTAATTAGTTCTTTGTTTCGCAACAAAATCCAGTTGTGTAACGGAACCACATTAAAAAATATTAAGAAAAAACTCTATGTTTGGTTAGATGATAAATATTATTTTCATAAGTTTCAAAAACGGGTTCAAGATAATATCGTGTACGTAAAAAAAATGCTTCCAACGTGTTACACATTAAAGTCATGATTTTATCTTTTTTTTAATATAAGGAACAGTGCAAAAAAAAAGGTTTCGTTATTTTGTTCAAATCGTCTTATAAAATTATGCAACCGCTTCTGTATTGACATTTGGCCCAGCGGTGAAGGGAAACTGGGTTAAGACGAGCCCGAAATTTGTCCATTTTCACACAGCACGAGTTTTGCTATTGTTCATTGTTTTAAACGGTGTTAAAACTAACAAACTTATTTTTTTATCAGGTTATAAAAGTCTATTAGTTTCGTGCTTGAAATAACCTTCGGTTATTGGGAAAGTTATTATTTTATTGGAGCTTTAAAAAAAATTGGTTACGTAATGTTGAGGAAGACGCGATATGATATCGAGATCACCATCTTAGGCGAATGATAAATTCAGATCGGCTTAAGACCGTCTAAGGCGAAAAATAGGAAATGAGCGAGTCTTATTTGGCTCTCGGATCGAAAACGATTTTTTCGGCTTTCACTCCAATTTCATCTCTTCAAACAAAACAAAAAATGAAAGAAAAAATTTCCAAAGGTGCGACTTTTAATGGTTTTTAATTTCGAAGCGATTAACTGTCGAGTTCCAAGCGACAAAATTATCATAAAGGAAGAAGAAAAGATGGAGAAAGAGAGAGAATTTTAATTTCTTTGCATTTTACCAGATTACTGTATTTTTCGAATCACGTCTAATCCTTATTTGACAGGCGTTAATTAGGCTACTGGTTATCAAACTCGTCATTAAATTTTGCAAAATTAAATCACCTAATATTAAAAACCATTATATAATTTTGATGTTGTTATTTCATTTTTTGAGGTCAAAAAATTGTCATTTAATGACAGTTCACGTATCCCGTTGTTCCACACTAGGTACTGCCTGAGATGTAATGAGTATTGCTGTTCCACTACTTGGGCTGTAATGTGTCCCGTTGTTCTAGGGCTAGGAGATTTGGGTTACCTTGTGTTCTGCTGTTTCAAAAGAACAGAATTGTGAGACAGTGTCCCGTTTTTCCACTGAACATTATGAATTAGACTGCCCTGGTGTTCTTTGTCCACTGGACACTGTATAAGGGTTAGCCTGTGTTATGCTGTTCCAGAAGAACAAAATTGTGATTCAAAGTGTCCCGTTTTTCCACTGAACATTAAGAATCAGTTTATCCTGGGTTTCTCTGTACACTGGATTCTATTACTTGTACTCTAATATGTCCCGTTGTTCCATTGGACACTATGAGATTAATCTGTCCTGTGTTTACCTTTCCTCTTGACATTACTACTTGGACAACTCTGTATCCCGTTGTTCCAGAAGACTCATTGATAGTGGGGCTTCAGTTTTTCAAATTTTGTCACCAAGATGGTCTTACTCCAAGGATATTCTTGGTTCAATCTCAGACTCTGAAGTTGAAAGCTAAGAAGATTGCATATCTTAAAATTATGAAGACAGGTCTGTTTAAAAGGTCCGAAGGCTTCATAAAAAATTCAAATCGGCATCTTTCAATCAAGAAGTGAAACGGAGCCCGAGGTTTCGGTTATCTAAAAATGGTTAAGTCCCACTTAGCCTTCAATAAATCCAAAGAATCTGGTCCTCGGGGGGAGTATCTTCGTTCCTTATTTTTCTCCCTTCGACTTCGCGATCGACGCCAAATTGAGCGTCCGTCTGCGATATCCGACGATAAATATGACGGCCGGTCTATTTATCTTCGCATTTGAATAATTCCGCGATAGAGCTTGTGAGAGGGAAGAGTGGAAAAAAGGGACAGAGGCGCTCGGAGCGTGCCTCCGGGCAGTTTCGATCCTGTGAATTATGAGGAGTTGCACAACGAGAGACGTTTTCATCCACGTCTCCTCAATCGGGCAGATCAACATAAATTTCTTTCTCTTTGAAAATCACACTCTTAACGCCAGCCTAAAAGATGCCATACAACATGCCGGCTGATGCCCATTTTCCCTGCAATAGACTGGTTCTAACTTTCGAGTTATCCACACTGGATTGTCGGTGGTATCTCTAGGACGATTTTAATAACGTCCTTCTCCGTAGATGAGTCGAGCAGTTCAAAGAACCTCGAGTTTTTATTACTTGGCGGGCGTAACTGGAAAAAAATGGAGTGAAACTTGAAAGAGAACTTCCTTTTAAAAACGTTTACAATGCCTTCGTAGAGCAATTACGTCCCTCCCGTATACAATACCATCTCGGAGATTCTTCCGCAGAAAAAGGTAATGCAGAAAGAAAAGTGGCGGAGCATCCCTCCGATATTATTTATAGAAATGATACGACGGCGTTTCTCTAATTCCCCTTACGACTATTGATTACTAAATCACTTTTAATTGAACGGAAGCGTTTAAATTGTCACGTCGAAGATCTCTCGCCGAAAGGGGGTGGAAAGAAAAAGGCGAAGAAGAAAAAAAAGGAGAAGGAATCCGAACCGGAGTATATCGCCATCCATTCAAGGCATCCGAGGGTAAAAACGAAAGAATGGAAGAGGGGTTGGTTAAAAAAAAGGTCGACGTCACGACTAGTCCCGATAGAAAGAAGAGAGAAGGAAAAATTAATAATGGAATAAGACGCCGAGGGGATAATAACAGGCCTCCATATATAAAACCGATGGTATTTCTCACGGGCTCTTTTAATTGACGTATTGGAGGACGGAGCGACCACTTCTGCCGTATGGCGTATGCGACTCCATTTGCGGACTCGGACATGTCCCCGTTACAACATTTCGATCATTTACATCAAATCAATGTGAATGTCGAGTTATAGGTCATTTAATTAAACATCACTTTTGTCCTTTATATATAGAAAAAAAAAGCGGTTCATTAATGTCAGTGAATCTTTTTAAATGATAAAACTTATGAAATATGGAGTAGTTGTGCCAACTCCTTTAATTAAAAATTGGTACATAACAAGCACGTTGATATGTATCTCAACAAATAAGCTGGTTACAAGCTAAAGTCCATGATTTGGTGTCTCATGGGTTCAGTACCGGTGCAAAAAGTGAAAATTTTCTTGGGTCATTGTCAGTGAATTTTTTTATTCTGCAGTTTGTTGATTGTTGATATCTGCAGTTGGTGAGTCCATTTTCCAGCCAAAAGTGGTGACTCGTGATGAGATGAGGCAAGGGGAATTCCTTAAAATTTGGGATGGAAGGATAAAAAGAGCTCAAAGTTGAATTTTTAGGGAGATGCCTAAATAGTTCAAATAAGCAGAAACGTCAAAAGTGAATGTCACTCTCCTGTGATCCTCTTGCTTCGCTTTTTCTGTTTTTCACAATCAAAACACGATTTTACACTTTTTTAAACCGCGTAGCTACTGAAATAGCACGAAGATGGTAAAAATTACAATTGGAACATCCAAAATGTCAAACCTAAAGGTGCGAACTGTTGCCAACTAAAACCATCATCGCAACTTCGTACATTTTATGGCGTCATCAAAGCTACAGTAATTAAAACAACGGTTTGCGCCCTTGGAATTTCGTTATATTTAGCAGCCTATTTTTATTTGAAAGATATTTTATCCCGTCTTGACTGATGAGGTATTAAAAAGAGAGTAGGCAATAAAGGGGACCGTTCTTCCCTTTTTTATGGTTTCAAAATTGGAATAGCACTCCGTTAAAAAAAGCCACACGACTTACGTAAAAAAAAAATTTTCTTTTTAAAACACTTGGGAAATAGGCCCAAATATAAAAGCACTTTAGCGACTCCTGTTGGTTGTAAAAAATTTATGACTTTTAATATAGGAAAGGGGGAAAAAAGTATTGAGAAATATTCTATTGTGTTGAAACTAAAGTTAACCTATTTAATCGCCCTTGCTCTTCACTTGTGGTCAGTAAGGTCAGGGCTCGTTGAAGTGAAGAAAAAACAAAATCAGAATAAGCCCGGAGGAAGGGCTATCGTTGAAATCGGGGTAAATCAGCCTGAGGGGAGCACGCTGCCATTTCTACTTCTCGTATTACCAGTCCAAGTTCATCGCGATAAACCTTTCGGGTCAATAAAATACAATTTGATATTAAATTGGTTAGAAAAAAGGCTCAATATTTTATAAATGAACTCGAGGGTTCAAACAAGGGCTTAGAAATTCATTCCATAATAAGGAAAGAAACCAGTTTTACAGATATCTTATAGAAGGCGCATTAGATGCACCATATGCAGGGCATTTAATGGCAACGAAACCTCGCGCGTTCTTAACTCTAATCTTAAGACTCCTTCTTAAGAAAGGGGTATTCTATTAGTACTGATTAGTGAGAAGCCGTTTGCATAATACGTCTCTATTCCTGACTTTTTTTCAACAAAATATTACAGAAGTTAAGAATAATATTTGCATGAGTGTTTCATCTATCCTACACACTTGTCTGCTGACCTAATGATGCTGTGACTGCGTACCCAGTGAACTATAACTACCCCCATTAGCCACAATGAAACATAACTTTTTCCGCATCTTTTTTGACTTCATTGCATCTTAAAATACATAATAAAACGTATATAGGTTATAAACATAGGCCTGTTTAATTAAAACAAAGCTTTCCGTGTATATCGTAAAGCTATTCCGTATTTATGAATCTTGGAAGAAGAAAAAAAACACAAGTGAAAGGCAAATTTCAGTAGATAATGGCTAAAATCATAAATTCAAAGCAAACTTAAGATCTTGCGCTTAGCAGATAAATTATCAGATAAAAAAAATGGTTTGCCCTCGATTCTTGGATCTCCTTCCCATTTCACAAAGTAATTCAAACCGCATAACAACTGTATAACAAGACGGAGAGAATTGGTTAATGCATTTAAGATGAGGTGGTCGATGAATTGCCGCTTATACGAAATCGCCCTGGTTAATAGTCGATTTCAGGGAGAAACAAATTTGAGCTTAAACACATTTCAGAGGAAAGAAAATAAGGATCGGAGGATACATATTCGATAATAATATCAATTAGGAGCGGAAGTCGTACTTACTGTGCGTAATGGCGAACTCACGACCTCTTCATCAACTACTGACGATTACCCCGGCCTGTAATAGCGCAGGGACTCCAATATAAGGGATCTGATGGTCTTTAAAAAAATAATTGGTTCGGCCTATCAACTCCGGTTTTGATTTTCTCTCTCTAACGTTGTTATCCTCTTCAGTTTTAAATGAACGTGGTGCGAGATTGGTTTTTAGATAGGTTGCTAATATTGGAGGATAATTTTTCCGACTCTAATAAAAAACTAGTCCATTAAAGATAATTACTGCGATCTCAGATAGTAAAAACGATTTTTTTAAGCTTCCGACTTCTTTATAGAAATTATTGGTTTCATTGGGTCTGCCCTGAAAAGGCCTGATTGAAGGATCCTGAGCACGAAATGGAAGGAGCAACTTGGCCCTTTTCTGGGCCAATCTGAGTCTGAAATTTTACGCTTACGGTCGGGCGGACGCGTGTTTCATAAACGGGAAGCGACCGTGATTGATCAACGTCCCAACCCACATCCATAAATTAATTTCGTCAATCAACTTTCGATTAGTCGGCCTTGCAGTTTTAACGCTATTGCACTGAAAACAACGGACCTAATTATTTAATTATTTTATCTTTACTCGGCGTCAATCTCGTGCCGTTAAAAAAAATCTCTTTAATCGATAAATTAAGAAAATGGGTATATTTTGATTTATGATCGAACTGGAAGGTTAGGCGTGGTCCAGCCAAGGTCTTGAGGAACTAATTGGGTCGTGGCGGCGTGGGAGCAATTATGACGAGTCGTGACATTTAGCAGACCTTCAAGTTTTGCAGGGCTATCGTCAATAGACCGTGATTAAATTGACAGGAGGCGTTTTATCATTAAGGTATCCAAAAAGGTCTTCATCCAATAAAAAATGCCCAGGTGAATCAACAACTATGTTGCAATCGGTGAAGATTCTGTCTTAGCACTTCAAGATTTATGCCAAGTAGTATAAATGGAGTCTAAACATAATAAGTTAGGTTCCAACATCTTCTATTTCTAAACGCAGGTAATGTTGTAATGTGGGTAATTAAACTAATATTTAAACGGGAGGTCGCGATAAGGCTTATAAGGCGGGATTGTGCGCCGTAGTCGGGGAGGAATGGGGCTCATAAACTTGACAGATGCGCCGGTTGAGCCGTGATCGCGGAGGGCGAAGGGATCCTCTATCGTCCAACACACGGATCGCTAATTCCTTCGCACGCTGTTTAACGGGGCGTTAAAACAAATTATGATCGTATTTCACTTTATCTGATACACACCGGGAACATCTATCCCGTCCCATTGCTTTTCTATATTCAAAACGGTCAGATCGAATTTACCCCTATGGTGAATTCCTAGAAGCGTCTAGATAAGAATTTTATTTATTAAAATTTACAAACTATAAACGCTTTTAAATCCACTTGTTTTATTTAAGCAAAAAACACACTTAGGATTAGACAAGTATCCTCTTTCGAGATGACTTTGGGGTCTAGTTGGACCTGGCGCTGTTGCACCCATCAACATATATACCACTGGCCATAAAAACATGTTGACCTAGGTCGAATTTAATTTTTTCTTGGCGAGAAATATAATGAGTAATGAGTGTAATAATGAGCCCTAATGACTCGCTCAAAGGACACCTAACAGTCCCATTTAAAAGATGGCTACACAAAAAATGGTCTCGCTGGGGACGCTGGAAAGTAATCTAGTAGATAAGACAAGCTCACCAGTAATACAACAAGCAAGTTTTCTCTTAGCATAAACCATCTTTGGTTTTCCCAATTTTTCCTCTCCAGTTCTTTCCATTCCTTTGTTACGTTGGAACACATATAGAGACTGGGCCGAATAGAAGGGCCCATCGCCCTAATCCTCTTGACGTGCCATCCCCCTACTGCAGCACTTTTATTTATCATTATGAAGTTAATAAGTTAATAACTAATGAACCATCAAGATTCATTGGACAGTTCAAATTGCTACCTTAACGCTTTGTACTTAATGAATTTTTTACTTGAAACTGGATGACCTGGGAGCACGGATCCTGCACCTTTTTTTTTGCTCTTGAAGGGGTCTTAACTTTCAAAAAGTTTCCAAATAAACTCGTAAAGAAAGGAAAGGATGGCCTCTTTTACGTCTTTCCTTCGATTCGTAAAAACCACGAGAGGATCGAGTAAACCCTCTAATTAAGTTACATTTTTCTCTGCTCCTCCGACGTCTCGACTTCTTGACTTTTTGGCAGGCGCTCTGTTATTAAAAACCTCGGGTTCACGAACATCCTCTGATCTATCGACTCCCGCGGCTTCCGAGGTAAATCAACATGTCAAACGTTCCAGCTACCTGAACGTAAATTTCGCCGTCTTAGTTCGTGGCTTTAATTTTCTTCGGGGTGATTGAGATGTTTTATTCCTTTTGCACGAAATAACAACTTCAAAAATCAAACAGCCAATCAAACATCACGGCCAAAGCAACCTGTCCAAATACTCTATAAATCATGCACTATATCATTGATTGCTACTACACGATGAATCAAACCAATTTCAAATTCAGCAATTTAACTTGAGAGACTGAATCCAACATTCCACTTAATGGTATTAGGCTATTGCCTTCGTTCATGGCATCATGGCATCGTCAGAGAGAATCATCAATTTCTTCATCATGAGGTCATCATCCACTTACCTTTCTCATTATTTCCATCATAAATCATAAGGAAAATGTAAAACAAAAGACTATTAATATTAAATATTATAATTATCACTAATTAATTTTTAACTGTATACAAAAAATTGAAACAGATAACTTTCAAAAGTTACAATAGACAACGAAATAATAAACTATGAAAATATTGATAAACTTCAAAAAATATACAAATCTTTGTTTAAACTAAGAAACGGGGGATTTGATCCATCCGATAGAAAATAGGTATATAATATTAACTATAGTTCTAAACTAAACATTTTTAAATAGCGCAAAAAAATATAATGAAAGCTTTGTACAGAAGACAAAGTTAAAAAAGATGCTGTAAAGAAAAGCACAATATTTACATTGGTAAGATCTTTTGTCCGTGACTAGTGCGATGAAATAAAATAGCACGTAGCACTCGATTAAAGAATAAAAATATAAAAAGTTGGTAACACGATCACTTTTGTTCTGTCTGAGCAAAATAACACCACGACGATCACTAAACTAGTTTTTGGGATGGTTGGCAGTTTTTTTAGGAACGTGGCGTAACCACTGGCAGTGAGGTTGTTCAAGGAGAAAGGTAACTTTGCTTGGCTCTCATCTGACTAGCGAGAAAATTTTTTAAAAATGGTGGAGCTGATGTTCACGTGGGCTCCTCCGTTCCACGAGGGCTGGGACACGTCGAGCTCGAACTGCTTTTGTCTTCTTCGAGATATAAAGGGGGCCTCCCCTGCAGCCTTTCTGCAGTCACTTTTCCCATGAAGGATCTGATCTCTTCGAAGTAGGATTCTTCTCCTTGAGGCTGCCGGAGAGATAAGAGGCTACGGTCGGACCTGTCGTCTAAAATGGTCGGACCGTCCGCCTCGTGTTTTTTC
Source organism: Orius laevigatus (assembly GCA_018703685.1). Taxonomy (NCBI): domain Eukaryota; kingdom Metazoa; phylum Arthropoda; class Insecta; order Hemiptera; family Anthocoridae; genus Orius; species Orius laevigatus. The sequence goes on along the minus strand of JAGWEN010000320.1, from coordinate 99,580 downwards.
AAGTGGCGGTCTAGGTTCGTTTGCTGGCCGAAACACCGATCGCATAATGGGCATTTGAACGGTTTTTCTTTATTATGAATGTTTCGGACGTGACGTTGAAGATTCGATGATATGCTAAACGAACGTTCGCAGTATTTGCATTTATAGGGTTGCTCTCCTGTATGAGTGCGAAGGTGACGAGTAAGATTCGCACTTCTGGGAAAAACTTTTCCACAAAATTTACAAGCGTATCTGTCCTTCCCTTTTGTTGGTGAAGTCTCAGGGAAGGACTTGGCGGGAGGTAATGCCTGAGGTCGAGGATTTAAGAGAAAAGGATAAGGCCGTGGAGGGTAAGCGGGAGGTGAATAAAGCTTCTCTCTGTACATGGCTTCCAGCATAATTGGATGAATAGGTTGGTGAGGAAATATAACTGGATAGGTCGGACTTGGGCTGTCTTTCTCCCGTTCAGGTGATGCTATTATCAGGTTTCTGTTTTCGTCCTCCATGTCCCGCCTCACTCCGCTCTTTTTATGGTCGACTCTCAAATCCAATGGTTGTTCGTCTTCCCTTTCGTTGTGGGGCCTCCCCGCAGGCGACATGTGAGGACCTCTAGTATTCCGCGACAAATCGAACGGCATCTCTTCCGCATTCGCCTCCGGCGTCCCTCCGGAAACTGGATAGACCGCTGCCTGTTTCGGCGAACTCTGCCCGCTCGCTGGTACCACCATCTTCCTCGGTGATGAGTCTTTCTCCCGCATCCTGTCTCCCGCGAACTGGAGGGGTGACACTCGCTGGTAGGAGCAATACCACGAGTCCACCACACTCATCCCTCCCTGAAACAAAAACAAAAAATACTTTAGTATCAGCGGATGACTCATATCAGACGAGTTTTCTCTTTTCTAATCCCATCGGACACTAGATTCTACAACCTTGAATTACTATTCACAATAAATCATAATTTAACCTCGTATCCAGGCCTTGCAAATGAACTAAATGATGCACTATCCTAAAAGGTCATTTATCTCAAATGTAGCTTTAATGAAATCGAAATGTCTGAAGGCAATCGAAAGTAATTAATAGTGTCTCAAGGCTACATTGCGGTCTTTCTACTAATGTTCCAGGAAACCAAAAATCAAATATTTTTCAACTATATAATCATCGAATATACAATACAATCTTTATATTCAAATCGTCGTCAAAAACGTGCTTGTATTTATAATAAGAGGATGATATACGAAGGTTTTCTCATAAATGTGAATATATTCGTTATTTTTTTCATCATAATAGCAACATGTCTAATGAATAAGACATTATCAAGTCCGTCCCTGAGATATCCAGACAATGGACTTAAATGCCGTATTTTTCATAATATTCGTCCTTTAAAGTGCGAAAAAAGGTTCTTTTGAGCGTATAGAGAAAAAATACGAACCGCCGGAAAGGTCAGTGGGGAGTTGAATTAATAATATATCGCGCGGGGGAAGGCTAATTGACGTACGCCTTTAATTGTAGTGATGTTTCCCTCTTCCCGCTTCTCCCGAGTCAATGAAAATAAGGTCTTAATGAGGACTCAAGGAACGGGACTATATACGAAACCGGTCTTCAATTTATACTAGAAAATAAGGATTAGGAGGGTCTTACAGGGGGTCCTTGAATGGTTATGACATAGATATGTCACATAGAGGAGGTCAATCTATTTGCATAGAACGCAGGATCTGCAGAACAAAATTTGATGCAATAGAGATGACCTTAAAGGTGAGCATTCCTCAATTTACATCATTGAATTCGAACCATCCAAATTTTTGGCATCGCAATAGCATTTGAATTCCAATATTGAAACTGGAAACAAGAGAAACTTGAGATGGAAAAGGACCTCAGAATATAGTCGAAGGTGCACCAGGATGTCTCATCGCGTGTCCTTAAGCCATTTAGCGTAAAATGAACGTTACGCTGCGACTTCATAACCTGATTTTATATAAGATTTCAAAAACGCGATTGTCTGAGGAGTGGGCCATCGTTAGAAAGTGATCGATTCTTTTTTAACAAGGCCACAATTAACGTTTCCGATCGTAGATATTGTTCCACATTTGCGTATTCGAAAAGACTTTCTTTACGAAGATCGATCGTCACCTCGAGCTATTTAAAAGGAGTTTTCCATTTTATGTGCCATAAAATTGTTTTACTCTTTTATAAGTGTGAAAAATTGGGAATCTTGGGAAAATGAACATGTGAAAGGTTACACCTACGCGATGACGTTACGACTGCTATTAATTACATGCCTCGGGTAAATTTATGAATTCTTTCCTTAACGCCAAGGGTATCGAGACTATCAAAAGTCAATTTTTGCATCGAAAAATGGCCGGCCAAATATGGAGACAAGATCTAATTGCATGCAAATTTAATTGTTTAAAAAACTTGAAATCTCCTTTATGGGTAAGGTCGATGGTCGCTTTAAACATGTACGAGTGTAAGATGAAAAAAACGTGCCACCGAAAAACGGTACGTGTTTTTAAAGATAGCGCCTTCGGACAAATTAAAAAAGCCCCAAAACGGCCTCTTCTCTCACTGATCAACGAGATGCGACTTTTTAAGAAAACATGTTCGCACGACGTGAGAGCACAGAGGAACATACGAAAAAATGTTTTAATTTCATGATGATATCAAGTGTAAAGTATCCGTATATCTCGTTGCACAAGAATCGTGATTACAGTACTTACTCGGGAGTACGGCTGATTACGCGGGACGTAATCATATACGCGGACCTCTGCCCGGAGTTGCACAATCGTCTAATTGAGGAGGAGGGATCGCCCTCATTCCTATCGATATTGCAATTAAATCTATATTTGAAAATGGACAAGCCCGGGAGGCTCTCCAGCTTCCTCTTTGCTCAATCGTAGGCGGTATTTTGCTCTTATTCCCCATTCCAAATTTGAATTTTAAATGGACACGTGAGGCCTACTAAAGAAATAAAAAGAAGTTTCTCGTACAAAAAAGGCTCAAAACAAGCACAACTTGTTCACAAGAAGGAACGCATTTGATCAAGGAAACTTTAAAATGTAAGTTGACTTGGCTCAAATTATAAATTTTATAAAAAAATCATCAGGCGATAAAATGGCGTTGATAATGAGTTTGATCACCTAAGGGACGGGTTTAGATTGCTAGCACATGTCCTCAATTACTCAGCAGGCAATTTACTACCTTGTATGGCGATTGGGTGGACCGTGTTCTTCGAACGATCAATCATCTCATCTTCGACCATTTAAGGAAGTCGCGATACAAAACGAAGAATCTCCTCGTTTCAGAATATTTCCTGATTCTGAAGTTTTGAATGTCTTTGGCATGTTTTGAGGTGACGGAACGCTGGTAGTTCTTAAACAGAAAGTTTATCCGACCGCATGTTTTGAAACGTTATCATTTTGTTTGGTTTCAAAATGGTCAAGAGAGAGGAGAATAAACTTTCGCGATCCTTTCGAAACTGTATCCACCCGTATGAGACAATGCATCAATCTTGACTTGTGATAAGGGCTTCCTTAGGCCTCCTGAAACATAATTCATGATACGGAGCCCATCCATCTCGTCCCCTCGGGTGAAATACGCTTTAAAACTTACAAAAAATAAGGATCACGATGTCTATAATTGCGATCGTGGTGATTTTTCGGGTGGCTTTGTTTTTATAAGTCGGGGGGTCGTCCGTGATCTTTTAATAAAGTTTCGTGGGGGAGATTCATTTGGATGGATTGGGAAAGAGAATAAAAAGGTTGGACACGCGCCTTCTCTTCCCCCTCGCGTTACCAGTCACGTATTGTCCGCGCGTTTTAAGTGAATGGAGGGCACGATTGTCAGCGAGATGTTGAGGAAATTTGTTCGCCTCCGTTTCAAATTCTCACCTTCGTAACAAAATCGTCGCTTTTTCCATCAAATCAACTTTTTTTTCTCATTCATAGTAATTTGCACCGTTCGCAAGCTCTTTTGAAAGCAAGGTTGGATAGGAAAATTTACCTGCTCAAGAAATTCTCATCCCATTAGTTGGAAAAATAAAAAAGTCTTAAGATGCTTAAAAATCAAGCTAATGGAGGCCATTTTGTCGCCAAGGAATCAAATCTAGATATTAAGGGATGTCCAAAAAACCGACCAAAAATCAAGCCAAAAGGCCTTTTTTTGTCGTGAAAGAACAAAATCGAGCTAAAAGGGCCCCTAGTGTCCAAAAATAATCAAAATCAAGCCAAAAAAGTAGCGAAAAAGGGCCCTTTTCATAGTTGAGGAACAAAATCTAAGACCTCTAGTGTCTAGAAAGGGTCTAAAATCAATCTAAAAAGGATCTCTTTTTGTAGTTAAGGAACGAAATCTAGTTAAGAGGGTCCTGGTGTCCAAAAAGGGTTAAAAGTCAGCTAAATTTTGTCATTAAGGAAAAATCTAGTTAAGAAGGCCCCTAGTATCTAGGAAAGGTCAAAAATCGAGCTAAAAAGGACCTTTTTTTGTCATTAAGGAACAACATAGTTAAGACGGCTCCTAGTAGCTAGAAAGGACCAAAAATCAATCTAAAAAGGACCTTTTTTTTTGTCATTAAGGAAAAATCTAGTTAAGAAGGCCCCTAAGGTCTAGAAAAGACCAAAAATCAAGCTAAAAAGGACTTTTTTGGTTTTCGTTAAGGAACAAAATTTAGTTAAGAGGGGCCCCTAATGTCTAGAAAGGGTCGAAAACCTGAAAAATACCTGGAAAAGTGCAAAAATAATATTTTGAATTTTTATTTCTATATTTTTGAACTGATTTACTAAACTTTTATATCATTCTAAAGATCGTTGAAGGGCCAATAAAAGTCAAAAAGTGCCTAAAACTGGTCTGGCCACTTCTTAATACTCAAAAATCGATTCAAAAATGAAAAAAACAATCGAAAAATGGGCCAAGAGCGAAGGAATCCTTAAGTTTTACGACTCACAATTTTTTTTTACAGGGTCGCCAATTATATTTTCATGTGTGGGGTGTAGGTATAGAGAAATGAGTTTTTGGAATCATCCTTGGCTGAAAAAAAGAAGAGGAAGGCTGCGTGTGAGGTCATGAACCTGAAAGAGTAATATGGATCCTTCGGTCGGGGATCTAACGAGGATCACGCTTCAAACAAATTACCGCTCCCGATTGTTGGGTAACGCCGTGGGTCCTCTTGCACCACAGCCGCAGATTTATCTCAGGGTCAGGACCCTAGATTCGCAATCCACATTGTTATAGAAAGTCAAAAGAAAAAAAGCGTGAAAACTGTATGACACCTAGTGACCTTTATAGTTTGTTCGAAATATACATAATCGAGGAAGTCGGCCGCCATCATTATAGGTAGAGAGTTAGCAATGGACAGCTTTTATCAAGATATATGTCACATGAGCATTGCAATCCCCTTATTAGGTGTAAATCGAGATATGACTTTGAAGACTTATGATATGCGTTCGGAGAAGCCTCCAACGGAGTAACAAGATGGGAAGGACTCGTTAGAACGTTGAGTTGCGCTAACCCAGGAATTGACTTGAATGGACCGTCCAACAGGCACTAAGTCAGGCAAAGAGTAACGGCTGGGCCTTCTTCACTCCAAGATAATGTCAAACTTATAAACTATTGTACCAATTACAAACCTCGCATTTGAAACTAATTGATCTCTCCTATCTTGCCTTTTCCCATGCCTGTTTCCGATTGAATAATATTTCGAAAAAACACGAGGAAAAGTTTTAAAATCCCAAAATGCTCTTATTAGGAGTCTATCGATGAAAAAGAGGGAAAGTGTCCCTAAAGGAGATCTCCGTTCGACCGGAAAATTTACCACTTCCGGACTCGAGGCGATTTTCCAATTGTGAAAGTGCATTTTTTGTAAATCTTTATTGTAGATTTTTTTTTAAATAATAGAAAGTCTGAAAACCATCCTTGACGCACCCAGTTATTAGAATGGGTGGTTATTAAAGGGACGCGATTTTTTGTTTTGTTTGATTTTATCTCGAAAGGCCTTCCAACGAGGGTATCTCTTTGATTAATTACAATCTACAATGTTCTTCCCCTAGGGCGAAACATTGACCATTTCCTAAGGGCCCAATTATGCAAACTTTTCTTAAAAAAGATCAAGATTCATCGTCGGCTCCTTGAATTTTCGCAACGGATTAGCGAGAAATCACGTTCATGCCGGATTCGCTATACTTTTTACCGGCATTGAAGTCTCCAAAAGTGCGATCTATGACATAAGAGCATAAAATCGGGTCCTTTTGCAAGATATAAAAAAGATTCTGTCAGCCGATCTGAAACAATAGCGAAACGTGAAAATCGGAGCGTGAGACAGACTGACGTAACTTTGGTAGCTGACGATGGCTCAATTATGGGAGGACGAGGGGGGACCGAGGATGTTTAGTACCCCATTAAGGCCCTCTAAATTATGAAATGTGAGGGGGCGAAAGGGCGTCTTCCTTATGCTTATTTCGGCCCCTTTCGCCTTCGGGCATCGCAATCAATCCCCACGACTTCTTTGTTAATGAGGCTACTTCTGCTTTTTAACCCGAGGCGAGCACGAGCACGAGGATAACCCTTAAAATATTTATTTTCAAGGAAACTTCCGCCGCGCTTTATTTTATAGCCGTAAATATGTTTTCGGAATCATAAATCAGACCAATTGGCCACTTTCTAGTAGTTAACTAACATAATTATCATAATATTATCATGCACTAATTAAAACATTTTTTTCTTCTCATCCCTTAAAGGTCAATCTAAGATTTCAAGATGATTAAAACTCAAGGGAATTTCCTGTTTTTAACCTAGTAGAACCGAATGCGAGAAACTCCACAAGGAAGCCCGAATTCTGGAATTCTATATTGGTGGATTTGGAGCTTTTTAGACGATAAAGACAGTTCATAGGTGGATTGGGAGCCTTTTTAAACAATAAAGAAGGTTCATGGGTGGATTTGGAGCCTTTTTAGACGATACAGACTGTTTATGGGTGGATTTGTAGCCTTAGTAGGAGATAACAACAGTTCCTAAGTGGATTTCAAGCCTTTCTAGACAATCACCACAGTTTATTGGTGGATTTTCAGCCTTTTTAGAGGATAACGACAGTTCATGGGGGATTTGTACTCTTTTTAGACGATCACGACAGTTCATAGGAGGGTTTTGAGCCTTTTCGGACGAAAAATAGAGTTTAGGTATAGGTGAATTTCTACACTTTTTAGACAAAAAATGCAGTTCATGGGTAGATTTGGAGCCTTTTTAGACGAAAATAGCAGTTCATGGGGGATTGGGAGGCTTTGAATAAAGCTTTGCATGTGTATTTTTACCCTTCTTTGATGACCAAGAAAATGAATAGGTTTATTTTGCACGTCATCAACGTTTTGGACAACAATGACATTTACAGCAACGTTTTGGTTTGATCTTTCTACTTCCCATCCTCCTTCAGAATAACGCCCCTTTCTTGCCCCTACGAACAGGGTTGCTACTTGCTACTGGTAGATACCTAATGGCTATCACCAACACCCCCCCATCGACAATCCCCACTTTCGAACCTATACCATCAAACTAACTTCTAATATACATACTTAAATTATTCCTCTTGTAATCTGTCAAAGCTTCATTACCTGAAACATAGAAAAAAAAATGACGTTAGCTTGGTAATATTAATAGCACGATCAGAAAGGCATCAAATTACAGGCTAGAGGCGTGATACTTATTTTCCAACTTTTGCTCTTATAAAACTAGTAATTATCCGTATAAGATTTGCAATTAAAATTACAAAGTTGCCAAGTATTTTTGAAGCGATTTTGATTTTTTTTTCTCACGTATGAATGAAAGAAGAAGGAAAAAAAATGAATGGAACCACGTTAAAATGACGCAACGGTTCGCGTGCGCTCAAAGGTCAGGATGACTCTCGCTTCGGTAATATAGGAGTTATTATACTTTAAAACGTTTTGCGGGACACTTGAAGATTGAAGTGAAATTTAAAAAATTTATCTAGGGCTATCGGACTGTAAATAGCGTGATGAATAAAAGAGTTCCGTCGACATGATGAATTATGTTGTTACAAGCCCTCGTAAATCTGTCATCTTTAACGTAAGATTAATGCAGGAGCAATTAAGAATCTCACTTTTAATAATTAAAAAACAGGTAGAAAGTAGTTTAGGACTTCTTCCTAGTGGTGAAAAACTGAGTCGATTTCGTGTCCTTGGAGTGGAAAAAAAGGGGAAGGGAAGATAAGGAAAGTGACGCCTAACGGAGAGTATCTGTAACAACTGTTTCGAATGTCGTAAGTGAAGTAACTGGATCTTCCATGCCCGATTATGTAACGAAAGTAACCAAAAACATCGAGACTAGACGCACCCGATTCATCATTCCCGCTACCGTTCCTACGATCGAAATTTTTCGCATTTTATCTTTGATGTGACCAGTGCGAAAAGAGAAAAAAAAATTGTTACGGAGACTTCATTATGTAAATAAATATGAATTTATGCATAAAATCCTGCGTGAAAGGAATCTATTTAAAAAAAAGGAACATCTTCGTTTTCATATAACAACATATTTCAACATTTTTAAAAACTTTCTTACTTAATAAAAAAATTTAAATACCAAAGAAATCCTCTTTTTGCATAGGCTTCAGCCACACCACAATCTCATCAGCATCTTATGAAGGACCATGGAAATCAAGAAGAAAGAAAGATAAGGACAGTTCATGCGTGACCTTGGACCCTTTTTAGACGATAGAGACAGTTCATAGGTGGATTTTGAGTCTTTTTAGACAATAACGACAGTTCATAGGTGGATTTGGAGCCTTTTTAGACGATAAATACAGTTCATAGGTGGATTCAGAGCCTTTCTAGACGATAACGACAGTTCTTAGGTGGATTTGGAGCCTATTTAAACGATAAATACAGTTCATGCGTTGTAATGTTAGAATGTTGAATCTTCAAACATGGTTTCTGCCGCCCATGTCCAATACTTACCATTGTCGCTACGATTCCGTTCTTTTTATGATGATTTCCCGTAAACAAAGGCTTTGGAAACGTGGGTTTCTAAAGTTTAAAAATTCAAAAGGGTCAGACGGTTTAAATATAGATAGGTTAAATATTAATGGGTTTCCGATCAGTAGATTCGCCATGTCCTCCTATTCGTAGTGGTGAAAGTGATTTAGTTATCGCCCCTACGTACGCACGTGCTCACCGACCCAGTTTATCCGCTTAAAACCCAGGACCGAAAAAAAAAATATCGAGTTCAAAAAGTCAAAAAAATTTCGAACCCGACAAATGTCCTAAAAGGTCGTCGACCCCGACTCCGAAAATCGAACTCTGAAGATTGATGACCGATGCATTAAACATCAACTGCCTAAGAACTAGGACGGTCTACATCCGCTCTCGAAAATTGAGACGTCTGTTTTTTTCGAAAATCTTCCAAGATGATTAGAAACGTAGGGGAATTTCGTTCCAAAAGGAATCTCTCCCGTTTGTTTATTTCCCGAACCGTATATTTCCGACATTTTATCGCCCCTTTTTTACTACCTGTTTCATTATGCCAATTTAAGAAGATGAATATTCAAATCAAGCGCCCATCCAATGATAATAAGTTATGCAAATAGGTAAACTCTAGTATACAGAAGGTTTTAAAAGATTATCGAAACTCATTTCTTTCGTCTGCGGATTGGAAAGCTGACGGTGGGACAGATCTGGAGCTACCGCTAATTGGCCGATAGCCATGGGGACCGGTTCGGGACGGTAAAAAATGCGAGCATCTTCCACTGGACCTTTGGAAAAAACAAAGAAATAATTTTTAACCGTCCAAACCAAAATTAATTACTTCATCTTCCTTCTTAATATTAATGAAATCAATCAAAATGTTCCATTCCAATCCAGTCGATGGAGGCAAAAGAACTAAGTTGGGAAGATTAGCATCTTTTGATGCTTGTGCTGAGGAATGGATCAATATCGACTATATTATGAGTCAAAAATTCGGTTTAATTTCACGCTTTTTAATAATTTGTAAAAGAAAGTTAAGTGAGAGCTCGGTAGTCAAAATAGGTTTTCGATCAAAAGGATGCACGAAAAAGTTATAACCATTAAATTCGCAAAAAAAATTACTCCGGCAATTAAGTCGTACGCGGCTGTCAAAAAGGAAAAGACGCGGAGATCATCCGAAAAGACGCTTTTTCAATTTGTATTTGGAGTGAAACTTAATTACTTGTAAATCCTCGGCGGGGAAGGCTTTTAGCCCGAACGGTGGGAACAGGACTCGAAGTTCACACGCTCCAGAATCCCCTCGAGTGCATTAGCGGAAACGGTTGACAATTTTTTTTTCCTCTCCCGATATCTTCGATTATTTTTACGACCCTTTTCAAAATTCCGTTAATTAGCAATTAAAATTACTCATTTTAATAGCGAAAATAATTATTCATTTTTATTTTAAGGCCCCTTATTTGTACATTATATTTCGTGATATAAACTACCGTTATTTATTGTTCCTCAGCTAATAAAATGCACACAAGGAGTTATAATTTAACGGTGTTTAACTAACTTGGAGAATTCTACTTATAAAACTTGTGTAATAACGGTTTTAATTATGTTTTGGATTATTTTCAAATTTTTTCACACTCTCCGCCATACTAGGGTCGTTAAAGCACCTTGTTTAAATCCGAAGAATTTTCCAATTTTATATTGTTTTAATAAATTAGGTTTATTATCAATTAACAAAGGTCGTTATATTATGTCAGAGTTTTAAAAAAAATCGATATTGTTAACTTTCCTTCCTTTTTCTTATAAGAAGGGAAAAATATCTTTTTGGACATAATTTTATGGGCTTCCTTCCCAGATCAATGGATGAAGTAACGTTAATAGGTTCAACGTAACGAGGTACTAGTTACATATATGGAGTAGTAGTGGTAGGGGACAGTAGTAAGGGTAGTTGTGGGGGGGGGGTTAACTGTAGGGGATAATGCGAGAAGGGTAGTGGTTGGGGGGTAGTAGTATGGGGTAGTTACACTGGTATTTGCATGGGTAGTTGAAGGGGGTAACTGTAGGGGTAATAAGAGAATCGTAGTGGTAGGGGGTAGTAGTATGGGGTATTCGTAGGGGATAGTTGCATGGGTAATTGGAGGGGTAGTTGAAGGGAGGTCACTGTAGGGGATGATCGGAGGAGGATATTGTAGGGGATAGTTGGAGGAGGGTAGTTGAAGGTTATAGTTCGAGGGGATATTGGGAAAGGTTAATGGAGGGGATATTTGGAGATGGTAGATGCAGAAGGTAGTCAGGAAGTTATTTTTAGGAACATAATTATTTTAGGAGTCAACATAATATCAATAACAACAAACTTCACCTACAAGTTCCACAACCTTTTCCCTCTCCAACCGCAACTTCTTCCTCAACCAATTCACCAAACAATCACTCTATACAATTATACCTTCACATAACTACCCCTACAACCCTCAGGGGCCTGTGGTTTAAGTGATGTTTTCATCAGCCTTTAATTCAATATAAATTGAAACCTTGATCGAGAAAATGAGACAAAAAACGAGGAAGTTGCATTCTTTTCAACGAACATTTGAATTTGTGATGTTTCAAGTGTGAAAACTTCCTTTTACAAGTCATCAATTTTTTTGTTCTCGAAGGTTGATGTATCAACTGATTGGAGACCTTTCTCGCATAGTTAACAAAGAATCTTTGTAGTGGACACTGTAATTGGAGGTGTCGCTTTAATTATAACTGATTATTCCTACTTTGGTATTTTCCCCCTTAACCTTTTTAAAAAAGGATTTAATTGGGATAAACTTTATAAAAACAGCGGAAATCGAATTCAATTTGAACGATTTTTCTTTTTAAGTTCGCAGCAAATGGCAAATTCATTGGGAAAAAGGTGAAATTTTGAAAACTGGTCCTCCATCACCCCACGTGACGTATCGTTTTTCGTGCAATTTCGGAGGCTGAATCGTATGGAGTGCCTAGATCGATTTTGCTGATTTTTTGTTGCCTTTAAGTCGGATCTGAATATGATTTTTAGTCCTTTTTTGATGACGTTTTTAAGATGAATCGTTTGGAATCGAAGGATAAACTGGTTTTAAAACAGTCCAGTAGGTTTTGCCTTAGCCACGAATCTGGGTGACTTCCTTGACCTTTGATCCCTTTTGCTGAAAGCCATTTACGGATGAAGGAGCGGCCCGGACTCGAAATGAAGACGCCCTTAAAAGCATTTGCATACAATCAGAGCCCTAGGCCTAAAAGCAGGACCCCCCTTCCGAATCACGATTCCTCCAGTAGCCTCGGACAATTCTCTTTTTTTTCGGCCTCCGGAGAAAGCAAAAAGACAAAAACGATTGTTTACAACGCATAGTTTAGGATTCATCGTACCTTCTTCATTCGGAGAGACGGGATTTCTCTATAATTGTTACTTTTATTGCATGTCGTTGAAAGAATACGTGATCGGACGATTGTTCCTCTTTCCTTGTGCCTCCGGTCGATAAAAATAGTCTCGTAAGTAGAATTTAAGCAATTTACTCATTCTAAGTGGGTGATCCCTTTTTTTTAAACTTCAGAATAGTCAAGAACTTAAAGTAATATTTTTTTAATGTTAAAAAGTGGGTATGTAAATGAATTTTTTAGTGCGAGGGCGGTGGAAGTTGAGGTAGGTCAGAGCCCGACAATTTATTATCGTTTAATAAGGAGGCGGTGGATGTCGGGCGAAAAAAAAGGGAAGGAAGGCAAGGGGGAAGGTGTTCTCGGTCACATCTCGGCGAAAGCTGCCCTGAGAGAAAGTGATCTTAATTGACTGACCGCCCTGTCCCTAACTAAGATCCGCGGATGACGCATTCCCTCCCAGTCTTTCCTTTTTATTTTCGTTCAAAATATAAGAAGCAGAAGAAAAAAAAAAGAAGGTTTTCAATCTTGAGGATTGTCTACCCGTGCCGTATATGGGAAATTGGGGTTTCTCTTCGACATCTGCCAATTACTGACAAAATCCGGCTCCTCCCTTTTTTGGTCCTTATTTCTTTTATGTATATAACGTTGGTTTTTTTTTCTTTTATTTTTATCCTCGAGAGGGGCACCTCATTAAACGATTTTCGGATTGTATAAGAGCATTCTGGACTGGACTCTCGTCATTTTCATGTATTTTCTTGTTTTGGGGCATTCACGTAACAAAACAATAAAAATTTGATTAAACAACCCGATTAAAAGAACTCACGAAAACCTGAACAATTTTGCCCAATCGTTTATTATTTCGAAATAGGGTGAACACGTAGAAAAAAAAGTCAAACGAGGTCTTCTTTCGTAGAAAAAAACTAAAACAAAATTAAGCTATTCAATAAATGATAGGAAAATGCACCTAAAAGTGTCTTTTATCGTCCAGAACTGATAAAATAAGATTAAAATAGTCCTTTATCGCCCAGAATTGATAAAAATTCACCTAAAAGTGTCCTTTATTGTCCATAAAAGATAAAATACGCCTAAAATTGTCCTTTTTCGTCCAGAACTGATAAAAAGTACTCCTCAAATTGTCCTTTATCGTTCAGAAATGTTAAAAATATATCGAAGAGATTTATTTTGAAAAATTCTTGACCGATTTTGACCAAACTATGTTTCCTTTTATGGAAAACAATAATCGATACTAAGATGGATGATAAGCGATAGTGGATCGTAACGGAATCTGTCGTTTCTTTTCGAATGAAGATGTCAAAAATTAAATTATAAACACGAGATTTCTCTCCTAGTTTCGTAAACGATCGGAAGAGCTCTCCTGTTTTTTTAATTAGGACAACTTTTTTTTTCTTCTCCTCTCTTTTTTCGCCCACACGAAATTCCGTTGACCGGAACGGTTCTCCGGAAATCGGAAAAATCGAGAAATCCACCTCGTTATCGGTTTTATTTTATGATTGTCTATAAAACTCCCGGTAACGCTCACCGAGAGAGCCACGCGGTACATTTGCATGAACGACTCTCGTAAAAAGTCGTAGCCGAGAAGGGAAAATGGCGGATAAATAGGCCGTTCCAGGATATCTGTACGATCTGAAAAGGGTGAAAAGAAGAGTTGAGGGGGAAAAAAACGTCCTTAGATGGTAACGTAGATTCTATGATGGAAACGGACATGTGTTTCTTGGTGTAAAATGAACTTTTTGAAGCATGTCAAGCGCTTTTTCCCTCGTACCGGGAAAAGGTGATAAAAGGCGAGGGGTGAGGAGCGCTCGTTTGAAAAAAACAAGAAAGCAAAAAAGCCAGCATACATCAGGTTTCTTGACGGCTCCTCAAGCTCGAACTAATAAACCGGTTCGCCCTTTTTTACTTTCCGCATCCCGATCGCTTGTCAAACCCTTGAAGACGGCGTCTCAGGCCTTGAACGTCCCGAGGATTAGCCAGAAAGGTGGATGCGGGAAAAATTGTTGATTTATTCAAATTATTAATCCCTCCTAATTATTCGCTTCATTGAGGCCGCCTAGTTTTTTTCTTTTCTTTTTAATAATTACTAGCAATTTATCCTCAAAATAGAACATTAAGTCCTTGTATCAACCAATCGTTTAGTGGTTCTTAAAGCTAAATAACATTGTTGCTTTTGTCTTCATGTTTCGGCCAATTTAAGCTTTACATAAGCACACCAGTAGCGTTATTAGGGCCACCTGTGACGTCAATTATGAGGCCAAGGAATGAGCAAGTAAGGGATCGAACCCGCGACCATTGTACCCAGAGCACCGAGAACCACCGCTTCCCAAGTCTTATATAAAAGAAGAATGTCTTATATAAAAGACGTAGGTCTTAAATAAAAGGAAGGTCTTAATTTCTACAATTTTTGACCGATTCTACCCATACTTTAGCATAAGACTGGGGTATCGCAGATGACTGGGATACCGCAGGGATCCATATTGGGACCTCTTCTGTTTATTCTGTACGTAAATTATCTAAAGAATTGTGTATAAAAGACCTCGCAAATACTAATCTCATGCAGATCGATATGCCCATCAAGACCTAAAGGTGGCACGAAATGAGTGCAAGGAATTGAGTTTGGACCATAGAGTTGGTATAGCCTTTTTGGAGATATTCAAGTTCAAAGGAAATATCTACTTAAATAGGCCAATGCACGATGGCCCTTGGTGGACCAAGACTGCAAGATATGCTGAAGAAGTTTCCCTTTGGTCATGTTCGCAGGTTCATTGGGCAAAAAAGGCTTGAGCGGACGTCGTTTTTTCTTCTTTCTCTTGCTAAAAAAGCGCCCGTTAATTGGTTTGGATAACCACTTTTTTTGGTGTATCGATCGCCTTTCACCGTTCCATCATAAACCGCTGCCCCGAAACAGAAGCCCCGAGGCGAGCCCAACAAAGGCCTCCATAATGCCTGGTCAAGCTAAATGAACGCCCCAGGTCTGATTTCGGATCATTAGTCCCGAAGCCAAATTAGCCAAATTTGATTAAAAGGTGAAGGTTGGAATGGAATGGAAAAAAGGTTTTTTTGTTTATTATGGCATTTAATAGAGTAGAAATAACGGTTTTGATCGGACTGTACCTTTCTACTCCAGTTTCACTTTAGGTCCAGAGGATTTGCATCCCGATAGCCAGGGAGAGCATTAACATAGTGTATTATCATAGGATAGAGAGTGTGCATAGGGAAAAGAAAGAGATGTGTAGAAAGAGAAAGAGAGGATGATAGAAGAGAGATGTGATCTCATTCCACCACCGGGTCTACATTCCTTTCCTCCCTCCCAGTCCACCGCGGGGCACGCAAGACTCTCATTAATTGGCAACAAAATCCACCCGGGGTCGCCTCTCTCTCTCACTCCTCTCTCTCCCTCCCGCCCACCGAACTTCGTCTCTTTCCCTTCTTTACCATCTTCCATCTCACACGAGAGGACTTGCTACAATGTATTCCGACCTTATTAAAATTTATGAGGACTCTTTTTTTCCAATGCTTTTCGAATCGCTTTTATTTCCGCGATTTGTTATTTTTATTGGTTTCTAGGTTTGATTTACCTACTAAAAACGGCTATTTCAACGAGGAGACTTCTTAAGTCGAGAGATTCTGTTCTATAAAATTGCTAATCCTTGTTAATAAAACTGGATTCTACATCGAGAAGCTACAAAATAGGTTCAACTACATTCTTTTCAAAGAAATTCTTGAGTCAATTAAGTCAACATTTGAATATTTAAAAAAAAGTCGTTTTTCTGAACAAAATTGATGATTTGGCAGAGCTCCCACGTCCAAGATTAATCTCGAGCGCGGAGTGTTTGGCAAATCAAATTAGTGTCTTGGATTTTAGCATGGGAATGACCCCGGCCCGTGACAAAGACAAGTCGTAAAATATGGATGTCGTCCTTTTGATAAAATGGAGTTATAAAAGATTTTTTTTCGCCTGAAATATAATAATTTAAAATCCGAAAGCAGGACCTTATCCGGTGTTAACAAGGCGTAACTGTTCCGGGATACATGCGAAATATCAGATCTAGGGCCACGATAACGTCTTTCGCAAAATCTGAGCTAATAAAAAGACATTTTTTTTCTTCTCTTTTTCAAGGAAGTAAACACACATCAAGGATGGTGGACGAGACCGCAGATTTCGTCAAAAAAAATAACGCCCTTGATCGGTCACGTAACGAGGTCTAAACTTTGAACCAATTTTTAACTCCTTGAAAAAAGTGCAACCACAAAAATCAACTTGGAATTATCTTGGCTTTTTTGGGCCACGTTCGATTGCGCCATAATAGAACAAATTGTAAAGTTGTAAAATTGAAAAGTCATCTGCCCTCCATGGCGATAACATCGATTCCAGACCCTTGAGGAACATGGGAGGGTCAAGGAGGTGATGAGAAGGGGAAGGTCGGGGAAGTGATGGAAGGGTTAATTATGGTGGGGGATATTGTGAAGAGGTATTTTGTGTAAGTGGGAAGGTCTGTAGAGTCCCGAATTTTTAAAAAAGTTTGAGTTATGGGAGTTATTCCTGTTGATCGTTCTCGATAGTAGATTTTAAATTGAAATTGAATTCCCTACAACGTTTACTCGGTAAACTTTTTTTTTCATTGCCGCCTCGTAGCTCAGAAACGTTTGGTCCTACAAAAAATCTTAGTAAATCAAATTTTTAGAAAATTTTATAAGCTATAATTTTGTTTTTATAAATTTTTTGAAATTTCAATTTTTCAATGAAATTTGTTTCAAATTTTTTTAAATTTACCTTCACCCCTGCCTTTTGATGGGAAATTGAATTCTCTATAACTTTTATTAAGTTCATTTTTTCGATTAGATGACGTCTTTCCTACTTCAGAGGTCAAAATAGAAAACCCCGTGTTTTTTCCACCTTTTAGCTCAGATACGTGTGGTCCTACAAAAAATCGCATTAGCTCAAAATTGTAGAAAATTTAATAATCCTAAATTTTGTACTAAGAATTATTTCGCCTACAACCTACGGTTTTCGAGATATTGACAAAAAACGAAAAAAAAATTTTTTTTTGCGTATTTGCCCTTTTTGGGTATAGATTGACTGGACTAAATCACTTTATCACTCATTGATCCAAATTCGAACTGAAAACTCCCAACGGATCATTGAAATTCACTGCAAAAAAATAAAATAAATGAGCTCCGAGGCCATAAATATCTACACACGAGATACAATCAAAAGATACCCAAGAGCAACCGTTTATGAATTCAATTTGAGATAAAGACGCCCGGGAACGAGTGACTTAATTGGGACTCGAGGTGGGAACAATAAAATTGCCCTGACGCCCGCAATCCTCAGCCCGAACACTTTCATGTTCAATTTTAAACGTTTTTACAATCTTTCCCCACCGTGGAATTCATTGAATTTTAAATAAACACTCAAAAGAAAAAAAAAATTCTTACGTTTTTAGAGCCAATAAGAACTCCGAAACCAACCTGAAACAACAAAAAATGTTTGATTAATATATAAAATGTTATTTTTCTCTTTTATTTTCGCCCCTCGTTTTTTAAAAGGCTAGAAACGTCCGGGAGTTGTTGGGTGTCAAATTTTATCTTGATCGTTCACAGCTAGGACGGCCCTCCGGAGAAGGGAATGAATAATAGCAATAAATAAATGAAACCATCCTTTACTGAGTCTGAAAACTGAATTTATAATATTGTTTCTCCTTTTAAAAAAGATGAGAAATTTGAATAATCAACCTTTTATGAGGTTCATCAGTTATCTTTTCACACGTTTTAACAGGTTTGTCGAGACTGTCCGACTTCTGGGCATTTTTAAGTCGATTTCAAATCAAACTTGTAAAAAAAACTAGATGACTAGATCCAATGACGTGTGAACTCATATTTTCCCACCTTTATTCAAAAGAAATGAATAACCAAAATGATTGCATTAGTTCTGAATTTTTAAACTTGTTTTTCTCAGTAAACATAAATAACGACGATATATTATCATAGTTGGGTCGTTTCTGCCTTCTTCCTTTTATCGAAAATAAAAGAAGAGAAACTTACATGGCTCGTAACTTTTAAAAACCGAATAAAATGTGTGTCTAGGACTTTTTTTCTAAATTCGACCCCGGACGTTTTCTGATGAATGAAATCGAGGATTTACAGTTTTTTCGGAATGACGGATTTCTCCGTGGTTCTAAAATTTACGAGAGTGGCTGGAACAAATTATGAATTGAAGAAAACGATGAATGGGAGACAATGAGGGGATTTTATAGCCACTAAGTCCTTCTCTATGGGGGTTATTAAACCGAAAAGGGAAAACATCAAATTACATATTGCGCCCCTGGCAGAAAGTCATTCTACTAAGAGTAAACCGCGACATTCTTATAAATTAAGTTTACTGTACGTGGAACTACCTTAAGAATTTAATTTCACGTTGTATTAAAACAACGTTTCTAAAACAACTAGAAAATACAAAAAATTATTACACATGGGTTTATTACTTCTCACAATAAATATGCAAAAAAAGCTTAATGACCTTGAAAAAACGAAGACGAGTTAGAAAAACTCGAACTTTTGGGGCTCTACAGACCTCTCTACAAACATAAGTTTTCCTCCCCCAACTCCCCCAATCTTCCAACTAGTCTCCCTAAAACTAGTCTCCCTACTTTTCTCAACCTTTTCGACAAGAAAAGACCCTTTTTGGAATGATTTTGAACATTTTTTGACAAGAAAATATTTTAGGGAGATTTTGTATCTTTTGGCCTGAAGAGAACATTTAAACCAGATTATGACCTTATTTGACCAGATTATGACCCTATTTGACCAGATTATGACCCTTTTAAAAGATAGCTTTTGATCCTTTTTAACGAGAGATTATGACCCTTTTTTAACGAAAGATTATAACCCTTTTTAACGAGAGATTATGACTTTTTTTTAACGAGAGATTATAACCCTTTTTAACGAGAGATTATGACCCTTTTTAACGAGAGATTATGGCCCTTTTAAACTAGATTGTGACCCTTTTTTAACAGGAATATGACCTTTTTAAACGAGAATACGACCCTTTTAAACCAGATTAGGACCCTTGTAAACCAGATTACGACCCTTTTAAAACAGATCATGAGATTATTCATGACCCTTTTTAACCAGATTATGACCCTTTTTAACCAGATTATGACCCTTTTTAACCAGATTATGACCCTTTTTAACCAGATTATGACCCTTTTAACCAGATTATGACCCTCTTTAACCAGATTATGACCCTTTTTAACCAGATTATGACCCTTTTAACCAGATTATGACCCTCTTTAACCAGATTATGACCCTTTTTAACCAGATTATAACCCTTTTAACCAGATTATGACCCTTTTTAACCAGATTATGACGCTTTTAACCAGATTATGACCCTTTTAAATCAGATTATGACCCTTTCTAACCAGATTATGACCCTTTTTAACAAGATTATGACCCTTTTAACGAGATTATGACCCTTTTAAACCAGATTATTACCCTTATAACCAAATTATGACCCTTTTTAACCAGATTATTACCCCTTTTAACCAGATTATGACCCTTTTTAACCAGATTATGACCCTTTTTAACCAGATTATGACCTTTTTAACCATATTATGACCTTTTTAATCAGACTATGACCCGTATACAAGAAAAGACAACATTTTGAGCGTCTTTCTCAAGAGAAGGTCCTTTTCAACTTGATTTTGAAATTTTTTTGACAAAAAAAATTTTTTTTTAATACAAGAAAAGGCCCTTTTCAGACAGAATATGACCAAGGGCAAACCTAATTTTTTACATCTAATACATCTCAAATATAACCAAACGACTTAAAACTTCCTTGAAATTGAACTTGAGTGCTTGAAATGCAATAAATCAACTAATTTTTGAAATTTTTTTCTCAAAATATTTTCGGTCTCTTTTAAGACAGAAAAGCAACAAATGAGCTCTACTTCTTTTTACACAAAACCGGTGTAGGAATGCCATTTAATGAGTCAACATCCAGAAATAGATGCTCCCCTTTTTTATTTTATTTTATTAATGTAGATCACCCATTAGAAAGACCTCTTTTATTCCGGAAATTATCTTTTTAGTAATTATTTCAAAGTTACATTAATTGATTTTTCGTTGGTCAATTTAGAAGCCATATTTGGAAAGATTAAGTTGTCAAAAACGACAACGCTTTGAAAATGTGTTTTTATAAGATTTGGCCAGCCCTCGACAGGGAATTTTCTAATTAAAAGTTGCTTTTTTTAATTTAGAGATTAAGATGTCAAACTTTCTTATGAAACAGGACCCGGTTTTACGATATCTAAAACGTTACTGTTTCTTATTTACGATGTCAGAAGACCGTGTTAAGAAAAAACTGCATTAGGCGATATTTTAGCTCAGTTTATGGTCCGGAAGAATTTTTTTCAAGAAATATTTTCGATGTTTACATTCCGGAGTATCGAAATCCGTCTAGTCAGGAGCGATTGAAGAAGGTAATTTTTTTTGGACGAGTCACCGAGTGGGTATTGTGAGAAGAAGGCGAGTCACTCGAGTCAATAGTGAGACCCCAGAACAATAAAAGGGAAATTTTTTTTGCTTAAAAAAATTGAGAAATTGACTTAAAAATCGAATTTTACACCAAAAAGTGTGAAATCTTCATATAGGAAAATCGTCTACTGCTAAAGAACTTTTTTTGAGGACATCAATGTGGTCATATCCTATGGTTATAAATTGTTTATAATTGTCTGGATTAATGATGATCGGACATGGCTATTTTAACTTTCGATTCTCGTTGAGTGACATCGTTTTCCCTTGGAAGAAGAAAAAGGAAGAAGCATGATTACCCGAGCTGGTTCATTAGACGTTCCAAGTCCCTAATGTATTCTAATGGTATACAGTTCGCCGTTCGTTTTGTAATTGATAGACTTGCGAAGATAGCTGAGGTGGGGAGGCACGTGTCCCGTACACGTCAAGTACTAAAAAAAAAGAAAAGAAAAAAAAGGGTTCCCGTTAGCGAGAAAATTAATAAGAAGATCGTAAATTTCCAAAGTGATTATCCTCGTTGAGAGAAAGCGTCGTCGGATGAAAAAGCGAAGGTCTTACGGTTATGTAAAATGCGATATCGAAAGATGATCCGGAGGATTTGTATGGCGGATGGGGGAGCTGGAAGGGGCGCAAGGACGACCGCGCCCGGTTCGCAAGGCCGAAAGAGGCCCCCCCGACTGACGATTAAAGGGACTTTTATTAAGTGTTGATTGAAAGGTCCTTGACATTTGAAAAGCCCACGTCGCCTCAGAAAAACGAGAAAAAATCTGCGTAGGCATGAAAGATGACCCCAACGTCGGCTTTTAACTAATGGACAGAAATCCGCACGGAGAGGGAAGTCCGCCGATTTATCGCAATGCCCAAGAAGGACGAGTTTCAATCGGCTAATTTATGTTTCAATCCGTTAAATTAATAAAAGGAAAAAGAAATTCTCTTGTGTGGGTTTCATAACAAGCAATTATGAAGAAAGCCAATGGTTCAAGTTCAATTTTTATTTTCGTTGTCTTCAAAATGGGAGCAGTCCTCTTCATTTGCATAAATTTTTTTTCGAAATTCAAATCTTCAAGTTTTAACCTTATAAGATGCCCTCGTTTTAAACAATTCAAAAATTTTCAAATTCACTAGGTCGACGAACACTCCAAGTGTTCGTATCTTCAATAAAGGGTTCTACTGTCCACACAAACATAAAAGTGTTTATATCGTCAATAAAGGGTCCTACACAATCTTAAAAATGTTTATATCGTCAATAAAGGGTCCTACACAATCTTAAAAATGTTTATATCGTCAATAAAGGGTCCTACACAATCTTAAAAATGTTGATATCGTCAATAAAGGGTCCTACACAATCTTAAAAATGTTTATATCGTCAATAAAGGGTCCTACACAATCTTAAAAATGTTTATATCGTCAATAAAGGGTCCTACACAATCTTAAAAATGTTGATATCGTCAATAAAGGGTCCTACACAATCTTAAAAATGTTTATATCGTCAATAAAGGGACCTACACAATCTTGAAAAAATGTTTATAAAGTCAATAAAGCGATATTAAGAGTCTTAGACACTCTGAAGTTTATTAAAATAGCCAGGAAAGGCTCCTAGACAATCTGAAGAGGCTTTTCCTCATATAAAAAGTCTGAAGATTATAACCTCTTGGTTCCCCACAAGCTAAAACACTCTATTGGACTGTGACGATTTTTTACGTTTAGGGTGATTTTGAGGTTAAGAAATGACGAAATTCGTTTTATTTTATTGTGTGTGTTGTGGGGAACGTAAAAGGCGACCTCCCATCAGTCCGGAACGTATGTTGTCACCTACGCCCTTTCGCTCGAATCTTAAAAGACTCACGCGGATTTATATATCGGGGAATAGTAGCCAACACCCTTGGACTATAGTTCAAGGCTTCTCACTTCTCGCACCAAATATCGGTCGTCCGCTCTCAATCTGGGACCCCTCGTCCTTCTTGCTACATCGTCCCGACACCGAGACCTCAACACTTTGTCATTGTTAACAGTTCTAGATGTCATAGTGAGAAATGATGCGAGCCGCAACGAGGCATTCATCGCGCGTTGATGATTCTCGACTCTCAGAATTCTCATTTCGGTGACCTTTTAAAGTCTCAAGAGTTCTTTTTGTTACACGATTTTGCAACCGATTCCATTTAAGGTCCCACAAACTCGAGACCAATGGAAGAACCAAAATAAATCCTCTATCATTTCACCGCAACCATCTCAAATATCATTTACAGTTACCCTTGACGTAACAGGAACTACCTTCGTAAACCGCACTAGGATCAAAGAGAACACCTTAATGAAGCGTGTCGAGCCAAGGTTCTTATTAAAAACCTCAAAACTAGGAACTTTTGAGAGGCCAGCAGCGAACCCCATTTCAAGGGTTAACTCCAGTAGCAACATTCAATCTTTTTCAATTAGTTAATATTTATTTATATTACCTATAGATGTTGCATTTTAAAATATTGGCTGGCTTTCTAATAATTTAAATTCTATTAGATATGTTGTATATTGGTGTTTGTTTATTGACATTTTCAAGCCTTCCGCATACGTTATGTTACAAATATCTAGTATTGTAAACGAGTTCTTCGTAGATATTTACATAACGTGTTCATATAGTTGAATTACGGTCTAATTCACAGGCTTCTTATGTCGGATTAGTTTTTCTCATCGTTCGCCCTTTTCAACGAAAGGAGAAAAAAAGGTTTCGAACTCGGACAAAAATAAGTCGTGGGCATTGTTATTTATTACGTACAGATAAAGGAGCTCGTTATGCGATTCCCTTTGTAGAGTTTACGCGGTGGATCCGAAAGGGATAATCCCTTGATGTGGGCAGATGTGAAACGGATAAACCAGTTGGATTTAAGGAAGAAAAATGGTCACCGTTCACACAACTTTTAAGAATATAATTTTGCCTTGAAATCTAGAAATACAAAGGACTGGACATGAAAGAAGTTGAACTAGGACTGTTTTTCCATAAGGAACTATAGGAGGCTATCCTGCAGACCCACCCAAACTATAGAAGTCTCCAGAGAGGCTGGATTCTGCATTTCATAAATGTTTGAACCATTCCTTTTGTCCTAAAAGCTTCTTCAAAAAACTCTATCAATTTTCGACCAATTGCCAGATATGTCAATTTAGAGCTTAGAAACTGAAACCACCTTTTCTGCTCAAAAAGTTCAAACTTCATAATTGAGCGATTTTGCCTAAAAACAAGATTTAGGGTCTAGATGACCTATCTAAATCTGCCTATTCAACGAAAAATGAATCAAACATGTTCTGAAGTTATTGTTTCATATGAAAGACCATCATTAGATTTCTCAATGATTCATCTGACCTTTCTAGACCTAAAAAAATTCGCTTTTAAAAGCAATCGAGAATTAATTAACCAAATAAAGAGCTCCACCCGAGCTTGAAATGATTTCCAAAATGCCAGATTAAAAAAAAATTGCTGCTCACCTCGAAAAATGGATGCACCTACCGAAAAACTCGTAAAGACAGGTTGGAGATATAGAATTAAAAATTGTTAGCGACTATTTAGAAACGATTTGGCTAATGTAGGGTAAGGAGAGGGAAAAGAGGAAACCCGAAACTGGGCGGCGACCTTTAAACCAGAGATCTGTCGAAACGTTTCATTCTCGATCTGTTTGATTGGGATTCAAGGCGTTCATTAGAACGATAAAGGTCGAAGAGTCTCCCTCCCGGTGCCCTTTTCAAGATCGCTTTAAATCCAAAGAGATCTTGTGACAACTTTGCCTTCCTTTTTTCGCATCCGACCGTTATCGTGGCCTGAAGGCGATTTAATTTCCCTCAGGGTGCCTTTTTATTGTTCTCCATTACACAATGACCCTTAATCAAAACATCGCCCCACTGACTTACTTCGAGGGCGGATTTGGTTTGTCCAGAAAGAAAAAGCGAATAAAAAATCGAAATAAATCATAGGAAAAGAGGTTCTACGTCATTCGCAAGGATCTTTTCCCGAGTAAAATGCTAATTTTAGATTCCAGACTGATGGAACGTTTTTATTGGAGGGAACTGTGCAATAACAATTTCGCGACAAAGAAACGTACGCGGGAGCGGAGAAGAGAAAGAGAGGGCGGACGCGGACCTGCTTTGCAATTCATATCAGTCCCTTCGTTTCGCACTTGACTAATCACCTAGTTAAAGGTGAAATCGAAACATTGTCGTTAACGCTACCTTCACAAGAATTTGAACGATTTTCGATAGGAATTAGGCCCACCATGGCCCAGAGGGATGTCCAAAACCCTCCCCGAAACAAAACCTACCAGTGAACCCTCAAATCAATCTCTCAAATTGACTGTTGAAGAGGGCTTTTCCTAAATAACAATCTGGTAATAGCCAGTGCAGAGGCCAAAAGTGTCAAACCAGGTGCACATTGGGTCATCATTCGATGTCAATGAATCGAAAGAATGAACTTTTGTTATAAATGCTAGATCCTATATTCCTGATCATCTATTAACATCGAATGACCTATTTAAACAATTTACCATTTTAGCTAGAGAGGATTGATCGCTGTCCATATAGCCAGTTTTGTGGTGAGGATCCATTGGGTCAGGATTTGATGTCATCAAGAAATAATAAGATATTGGATGCTATATTCCATTCAAAATCTCTTCTTTCGATTTATTGACATCGAATGACCTAGCTTGACAATTTGGAAGATTTTGGATAGAGGAACGATCGTTGTATAGCTGTGGGGTGACAATTTGGACCATTTTGGCTGGAGGAAGGATTCTGCCTAATTCAAGAGTGCAAAGACCATTCTTTTGATTGAGTGACATTGAATGACCTATCTTGACAGTTTTGACCATTGCGTCCAGAGGATCGACGAGTAGGCTTTGGTTGTTAGTTTTTACGTAACATAGTAGAATTTAGGTTGATAGATTTTGAGGGGGAGTAAAAGGTGTCCTCTTGTATGGCAGAAAGGGGCACGAACGGTCGGCGTCTTGTCCGCTACCGGGTCGTGCCCGCCCTTATCTCGGTCTCGGACGAGGGCGTATCGGGAAATCGTAACACCTACGGGGTCCTTCGGGTGGGACATGATGTGCCAGAGACTTTGCTCCAACTTGTCCCTCTCACTCGACAATGCGTTTTCACTTCTGAATAAATTCAAGCGAAAGGGTAAAACTATTTTATCTCCGCACACAGAAAACGTATAATTTACGGCTGAACGGTGGCCTGCGACCATCTTAAGGCTCCGTTCATTTGACAAGGGCCTCGATCCGAGTTAATAAAGCGGTGATTTACAAGGTGTAGTCGCACGTAACAATGACTTTTACAACGTGTTGCACCAACACAAGGGCTATTTCAACTGTCTTTGTATACACACCCCGGTTCTCTGGGGCAATAATGATAAACGGATGTTACAGACACATTTATTGCCTCTTTTTTTATCTTCGAAACCGATTTCCGCATGCTTGAATCATAAAAGTAATAAAACTTTGTAAGTAATGTAATCCAAAGAACATTTTTAAATCCGGGTATAAAAAGCGTTCAACGATTTTATTACTACTTAAAGGCTCATTTAGACTTTTACAACTTAATGGATCTAACAAAAATATTCAAATATCACTTCGAAAAATTATCATTTTAATAAACTAATGGGCAAAAAAGGTCGAAAGGAAAAAAGACCTTTCTAGAATACTTGCGTTGCAGGTTTTCTTCTTTGATTCAAAGCCAATTATGTGGTTTTTTGTCGAGAATGCCTTCTCGTTTTAATAATTTCGCTCTCTGAAGAAATTGAATGGTTTTTAATTGATTTTAAAAATACATAATTGATAGTTTAGAAACGAAAGGGATGGAAAAAAGCTTAATAAACTGAAGATCCTTTCATATTCAATCGTTTTGTGACCGTTTGTTTAAATTAACTTTCAAATGTCATGTAAATTCGTCAATTCTGATTCAATTCATCGGTAAACTATCATTAAGTCCATTTATTTGCTGAGAATTAGGTTACCAAAACTTACAGTCAATCAAAGCCCAGACAAAGGAAGTCCATACCTGAAACAAAATAAGTAAATAAATCAAGATCAGTTACAATTTCAATTTTTTTAAACCTATTTAGGAATGCTGTAGCACTAACTGCCCAAATCACCCAAACTGTAAAAACCTTGCAAAACTTCCCAAACCGCCCAAACCTCCCAGACTGTCAAAACCTCCCAAACTGTCGAAACCTCCAAAACTGCCCAAAACCTCAAAAACTGCCCAAACCATACAAACATACAATAGTGCCCGACAATCCAAACTGACCAACCCTACAAAACTGCCCAAACCTCCAAAACGGCCCAAACTTCCAAAACTCCCAAACTACCCAAACTGCCCAAACCACCCAAACCTCCAAACTGCCCAAACCTCCAAAACTGC
The DNA here is from genome assembly GCA_018703685.1 of Orius laevigatus. Lineage (NCBI taxonomy): Eukaryota > Metazoa > Arthropoda > Insecta > Hemiptera > Anthocoridae > Orius > Orius laevigatus. The sequence continues at coordinate 72,317 of JAGWEN010000320.1, read as the reverse complement.
CCAAACCTCCAAAACAGTCCAAACCACCCAAACTGCCCAGACCTCCAAAACTGCCCAAAACTGTCAAAACCTCCCAACTGTCTAAATCACCCTTTTAAGGAGTGTTTTTGTAAATATAATTTTGCTAGTGCAAAGTGTAATTTCATGCCCAAAATAATTTAAAATAAAAATTAATTGTTTCTTCTCACCTTATTTTTTTTTATCCTATTTGAATCGAGTGTGATATAAATAATAAATTTAAAAAATGTGAAAGCTTAAAAAAAACTTGTTTATAAAAAAAACCGAGATTTTTACGACCAAGTTTTTCAGCAAAGTTATGCTCTGTGCACGGAAGAATGATTGCCTTTAATTTATCAAAATACATATTTTTTCGCCATTTAAAACAGAACAAAAATTTCTCTTCGGGATCAAACAGAATTTGAGCGCTTCATAAAATTTCGCCAGACGTTTTTTTCTTTTCTTTCCTTATATAAAATAGTATTTCACGAACATCTCGTCCAGATCTACTTTCACAAACGGTAGCCAGATAATTAGCGGCATTAAGATATTTGCAGATCCCAAATTATAAATTCAATATAGAAAGCTTCACCTGTCTTATTACGCCGTCACTTTTCTGACGTGTATCAAAGAATATCTTCGTTCATTTTTTGTATGTAAAAACGTGTAAAAAAATTGTTTATAATTAAAGAAGGACAAATGATTTATTTATATCGTAGGACGGGAAACAAGGCGTAACTAAGATTGTTTCTACTTACCATTTAGGGGTAGCCGAGCATTTAAATACTTGCATTCTATGCTTGAATTAATTATTTTAAATTATAATTTTATTTTAAATCATTAAATCATCTCGTGAAGTTTTAATTGGAGTAATGACCTTCTGTGTGATATTGCGACGTTTTTTATGTCCGAAAAAGGTCCAATTAGGCTCAAAAATTGAAATTTTTCGGAAAACATTTTTTGTGGGGGTGAAAAGCTTTTTTACTGAGGACAAAGAAAAACCCTTTTTAGCCGTAATTTCTCTATTTTTTATGTGAAAAAGATACCCTAGAACTCTCGACGAGGACGACGAATTGGCACACTGTTTGTCCAAAAAAAATTTAATTAGGAAATTAAGAAAGTTTGGATGAAAAATTAGGAAATTCCATATTTGAGACTGGGTCGATCCCGTTTATTTCAAGCTCGAGTTAACGAGAGAGGATTCAACGGATGAGATCTCGCGTGTCGTTTCACTCCCGTAAAGTTACACAATTATCTCGCATGCACACCATTGGCCCGACAACGTCTTAGGAGATAGAAAGAGATAGTAAATAATAAAAAAAATTTTTTTTATATAATCAAGGACGGAGATGAACAAACAGCCTCGCCCTCCTTTCCAATCTTTTTTTGTAATTAATTAGCCAAGATCGGCGGTTGTTTAGCGAACATCCTCTTCGCGGGCGTTTACGCTCGAAGGGTGACGAGACAGATCAAAAGTGTAACCGGTGGATGAAACCGGAGGAAATCCCGTCGGGAACGTGCCAACTGAAGATGTGATATCGTGATTTCCGCTTTTTGACTTCTCGTGTTTTAGTCCTCAAGTTCGTCAAGGCACCAATAATATAAAGAACAAAAGGGTTATAATGTAATGGGCTAATCAAAAAATGGAGCAATGTGGACTAAAATGGGGGATATCTACAAATGTTGAGAAAAGGGGTGATGGATAATGTGAATTGAGAAGTCAACACCTCTAACACCTCCCATGGGATGAGAAATTTTGTGATGGGGCAATCGAAGAAAAGGGTAATAGGAGATAGTGTAGAGATGTCAATAATAGTGATATTTGGGGTTATAGCCTATAGGTATTTTTAGGGTTAATGGAAGCTATTAAAGGAAATGGTGGAATCGATAGGGTGTCGTGTTGGAGTTATTAGAGGTGTGTAGGAGGACATTAGAGTTGTTTGAATGGAGCGATAGTTGGCCACAACCCTTGTGGATAGTTGGTTAAATAAAATGAGGAACCATGTACAAGATAAGGTAATGGAACAATAGCGGTTATAGAAGTTTTTGGGTTAATAGGGGTAATGGAGGGTATAGAAAGGTAATGGGATATCAAGGTCATCTGGAGGTCTTTAAAATTGTCGAATGGAGCGGTAGTTGGCCACAACCCTTGTGGATAGTTGGTTTAAATGAAATGAGGCAAGAGGTACAAGTAGTGGAACAATAGAGCTAGTAGAGGGCAATGGGTGATAGGGTTACCTTTAGATGGTTCTATAAGGATATGATGGGATATAAAATATCGAGTATAATGGACCGAATCGATCGAGACCTTTGAAGATTTCCTTTTTGAAAATTTCGATTTTTTATTAAGGTCAAGCCGCTTTTGGGCGGGGCTTCAAGGTCGCTTAAATATATCATTTGCTCATTTTTTTCTAATCGCTAAGTTGGAACAGCGCGCTTTGAACCGTTAAAAGACCGTTTTACGATCGCAACTACTCAAAACGCGTGTCTCTCTCCTTTTCGAGAGCGCCTTAAAAACTTTCTAATTATCCGTTCATTTATCAGATTTAGGCATGAGTTCTTATAAGAAAAAAGTAAACAAACGGCTTATTTAAGTTTTGATGTTTTTTTAATTTATGCACATTTTAACTTCAACTGGAATACTTCCTTGCGGAAAAAAAGTTTTTTTTTCCCTTACATCATAACCATAAAATGCGTAATTTAAAAAAAAACGTTAAAGACAAAAAAAAAGGCTAAACTGTGCAATTTTTAAAATTAAGTTTTTTAATAGAATATGGAAAAAAAAAATGTTTTGGAAGACGTAAAGTCCCTTTTTGGGCGATGCTTTCCCCTCTGGCAGGTTTACGAGCCTACGCTCCAGTTCGAAAACTCGCGTCTACCTGCAAAACGTGGAGAAAGGGATCAAACTTTTTTTTAAACAATGAAATCCAATACATTTAGCGAAAATTTATAACTGGAACGATCCAATTTTTTTTCTCCCTTTCTGAAAATCGATCGTCCCAAACGGGTTTTTCGACTGATCATCCCGGTATCGTCCTTGACAGGGATCCGGTCAGGGTGGGGCATCTTCAAAACTTTTTTTTTTCTCGTCTTCACGACTCCTCCCATTTTCACAACTGCGCATAAATTTAAACCGAGCTAAAAAGTCAGGGGCGAAATTTTAAGGCGATCAATTAAACCGCATAAAGGCCGAAAAAAAAAAATATCGTTTTCGATAATTTCGGCTCCTCTTTTATATCGATTTTAACCTTTTTAAATTCATAAATTTCGAATTTCTAACCTTCTCTTGATATGAATACCTCTTCACTTTCGCTCTCGGTTTCGCCTGTATAAAAGGAGCCCCGGAGGCTAATTATACATTCACAATTAAACCGTGGAGTGGCCCACATCCCGAGGGCAGACTCTTCTGTAATATCGGAACAATGAGCGCCTTTTTCGCTTGGAAATCGTCACCTTCATTAATAAAGACGCCCACTCGCAATATTCTTTTAATTAGGTCAAACCCGAAAGACGCTTTTGTCCAAAATTTCAGGGATCAAAGGCGTCTTTAAACATCACAATATCCTATTCATCCAGCCTATAATCTTATTAGCCATGAAAAGTTATTACACATCAATAAACTGTAGAAATCGCTTTTTCAAGTATTTTGATGCCTTATTTCGTACAGAATTTTTCAAATACAGGGTGCCCTAAAAATTTCAAGTTGATAGGTCGAAAAATGACTGAGATATTCAACTTTGAAAATTCGTGTTTTTGTTGTTCTTCTTGCTCTGATGGAACATTTTTCTTCAAATTTTTTAGGTTTTCGTTCAAAAACCCCTTTCATCGACCTTGAAATCAGGGCGAAAAATGAGCGCCTTGACCTTAATAAGAAATCGAAATTTCTACGCGGAAGATGTGGAAAGGGAGCGGGATTTGTCGCCGAAATACGCGGTGGCATCCGCGAGCAGATGTCGCTACACTTTCCCTCCCGAAGCCTCATGAGAGGACGTGACCGAAAGTTTAGGAAAACCTCAAAAAGCCCCCCTCGAGGACTACAATGATAGAAACCTGGACTTTCTCGTAAGAGATAATTGCAGGTCAGCAATGGATTGCGAAACGGTCTCTTTTTTTTCGCTGTACGTCCAGACACGTAGACATCGATTCTTCTCCATTCTTTAATTACTCATATATTTCTTCTTCAGGGTTGGATTTATCGATGAAGCAATTACGTGTGGCCATATCTGGTCTCGTTATTATTGTTATGGACTATATGATGGAATCCGGGACTCGTCGCCGTCGCCCGAATACGGTCTGAAAATCCCGTCCTGCTATACAATTGATTCCCGATTATTAACCACGAATTTGATTTATATCGTCAGAATTTGTTTTCGAAAATACAAATTTCTCACCCGTTTAATCACTACCTTCCAAATAAGGACCATGTTATATTTTTTTTAATTTTAAAATCTGTCGATTCCTTATAATTTAGAGAGAACTTAGCACGACGATAATGAAGAAATCGTTTTAAAATTTCGAACATCTGTCGCTTAGTATGTCGAAGCCTAATTTCAGCCTACCAGAAAGTCTGAATTCTGAACTAAACCAAGTAGAGCTAAAACTTTCCTTCTTTCCCTGTCATAAATAAATTGAAACTTACTGTCCGTTTCAAGCAATTTAGCCACCCCCCTTCGAAATTGCGTAAAATCGACAGTCGTAAATTTTTTTCAATTTTCTAGCCTCTCCTTTTACGATAGAAAAAGCTAGGCAATCTTGTCAAGAAAATTTTTAAGTAATTTTTTTTTAAATTTTATTTTAATGAAGTCAAAACTATTTTTTCCACGCTTATCGAGTTTACTGGAATCTCCAATGAAAAAAAAATTAATTTAATAAATGACGTAATTACGCTGATTTTAATCTAAAAGATTGCACATAACGTAAGCACACAATTAATTTAGGAAATAATTATATTTTAAGACGGGAGTTATTAATATAAGAGTAAGCGTAAGCGATATAGACGTCCCCATTTGTAAATTATTTACTCGCCGCATTATCAACCGTTGAAGTCACTCGAGGCAATAACAATTTACTTGAGTGACACGCGTAATTATTTTTTATACAGGGTATCGTTATTTTATCGTTTTCTATTAAAGGCTGGAATTTCTAATTGAACCGAAAACATTTTTTTCTGTCTCTTTTGCTTTTAATTTTTGTATAAAATTATTTCAAAAACGAGGAAGTGCTGGTTTATAAATTAAGGATTTATTAGGTGTCGGTATATTTATAATGGCTTCTTTTTAATGGGTTGTAAAGAATTTTTTTGTATTATAGGATGATTCAGACAAGGAAGTTGTATTGCATCTCCATTGTCAAAACACTTTCAATGTTTTTGGACTTTGTGGTTTATTACGTGTTTAAGTGGACTTTAACCTTTAATGAAGTGTTCATAGAAAAAGGGTCAAAGGGCTTGTGGATTACACCAAAAGGGAACTTTGTGTGGTGTCAGTTAAATCATTTTTCACCCTTATTTCATTTTTCATCAATGATACAATAAGATTAGCTTAAGTGGTTTACATTCTAATTTGTTAAGGACCCGGATTTGAGGTGTTAAAAGTACGAGGAGTGATGAATGGCTTCCTTCTTTTTTTGGAGCTCGCCAACTCGAGAGGGGAAAAAGAGGATTTATTTACTTTAATCCGAAGATAAATAGTCGAATGTTATTCCTTCGGTTCGAAAACGTCGTGGATGAGTCAGGAGGACGTCGAGGCCTTAGGGGTCGCGCGGATGAATCTTTTGATAGAGTGGGTGCGGGGACAATCGCCGGCTGATTGGGGATGACGAGGCGCCTGGACTTTTTTTTTCTGATGTGTCGCTCTTGCCCGAATAAAGAACTTGGCTTTCTATTTATATAAAGACCATTGTTATAAGATAGGATAAAAAGGATGGAGAAGAAAGAGGAAAGGTATTGAAGTGAAAATATTCCTGGAGGCGATTGAAAAACTAAACAAAAACAAAGAACTTAGTTTTCTTGCTTTCCAGTACGCCAAAGACAAGAAGAACAGGGAACTAAGACGTGTTTCAAAATTGTACAGATTGTATTGTCGCTAGCCAAAGGAAGGCTAAACCACAGAAGGGAGGAATCACCACCAGAAAAGATCTTTTCCATAAAGAAGAAGCCAGAGGAAGCCAGAGGAAAGCTTACAAAATATAGGAGGGACCAATACAAAGAGCTAGGGCATGGCACAACTTCAAGGATCCTAATCATATCTCCTCCAATCCTCCCAACCCTCATAGGTTTCTGAATCAGATTTTGGAATTTTTCGTGTATTTTTATTCATGACCCAGATGCTCCCTTATGAATTTTATCGATGATTTCGTACCGAGGAAGAAAAAAAAACCTTTAAAATTTTTAAAAGAGGCAAAAAGCTGTTTTTGAATTCAAAACCCGTCCTTTCGACAATAGAATAGTTGGGCAAACAGAGAACAATAGACTTGTTACACATCTTCCATCCCACGTCTATCGAATTCATAAAAGCCTAATCTTCCCCGTAATTTGGGGGACCGTAATCGACTCCATCGGTAGTAAAAGACAAATCTTTGTCTTTGTAATCGGTTTGTAAAGGAGGCACCTCTTTTCATTCAAAAAAAGCGGCTTTTTGACCTTTTCTCCGAGGAGTAAAATCAAGGCGCGTATATAACTCGTCTGCCAGATCGGATTTCGCGATTTATTCCGGAACCGATCCGCGTTTTACTTAAATGAAGCCATTGTCGTCGTAATTTCGCTTCTGACGTGTTATACGATTCTCTAACGAACTTAAATACTGTCTAGGATTTAAAATAGAAAGGAGACGAGAAAAATTTAGTTAAGGCGTTTGAAGAGGCCGCCCTTTTTTTTCCGGGGTTGTAAAGTCTGGAAATAATTGCGCAAATTGATGAAAAAGAATACTATCAGCGTTTAAAAGTGGGGAGGGATTTGTGGCTCTTTTTAAACATTATTGCCAGCTTTTAAACGACGGGTAAAGTTGAAATTACAGGTCATTTAGAAGTCGGTTTCCTCTTCACAATCGCTTTTGACCAAATTTGTCTTCAAAAGGTTCATACCGTAAACCGATAAGGATGCACTTCTGCAGTTTTTTCTTCTTTCAGAACACTCAGGAAATTTCAATCTGCTATCGACTGGAGGGCCCAAACTTCGAAGGATGAAGACATTGAGGAACTCTAATTCCAAAGATGAAAACAAATTTTCAACAGAATTGCGAAAAATGCATTTTTTTGTTCTCTATCTTAGTTCGCATTGCATCAATGGCGTGGAAAAAAAATGTTTACGAAAGGCGCTAAAACTAAAGGATAAACGTTTTTTCGTCTTCACCTGGGAGATTGACGTAAACGTAGATGCACGAACCGGACCCGAAGTTTTCCCACAAAAACAAAGAAGTTCACAGCCCAAAACGTTTTTAATTGCTCATTCCTTAAATCAAAAAGTCAACAACGGATAAATTGTAACAAAACGTCCATTAAGAGAAATCTGTGTTAACCCGTTGTGTGGAAAGAGTTGCGCCTTTTTTTTTCTTTTCTGGACAAAAACAGAGAAAAACTTGATGGGAGAAGCGAAACGGGTGCTTCCTCTGGACACTAATAGGGGGCATGGTCTCTTAAATGGAATCATTAATTAGATGTTGTACATCATTAGCAGAGACAGACGTTCAGACTTGAGAATCCGCGGAGGAATGCTTCGTGTCGTAACGATTTCAACCCTGTTACGACTTTTCACTTCTGTCCTTTATGATAATCCATAACTAAACCCCGCCCCTGGAGGAAAAAAAAATTATTTAATTGGGTCCACTGTCTTTTTTTAGGCATAACTTCTTCATTGCGATTCAATACGGACTTTCGCTTTCAAAAACGGGGCGTTGTCGAGGGTGGTTTCAATCAGACCTAAAAAAAATTATATCTCCAAATGAAAACGAAGTAGTTTTGTGAGAAATGATGTAAAACTTGACGTTTAAAGGGTTTGAAATTGTCGAAAATAGTGGATTTGTCAGTTCCCCTTTATTTTAGGGGAGGTACATATTTGGATGGAATGGAATTATGATAGTGGTTTTAGGATGTGTTGGGATGTTAAAAACGTGTTTTTTGGATATGTATTTTTGGAGAAATTTTGGAGATTCTGGCTGCTAAATAAGCATTGGGGATGGAGAATCTGAGTTATTGGATCTCGCGCTGTTGAGGCTACACCTTCGTAGAATTATGTATAAAAAAAGCTTTCTAAAAAATAGGATCACTTAGAAACGGTGTCTAAAATAATAGAAATTATTAGGGTCTTGACCTATGAAGGGTCAAACGACTTTTTTTAAAAATAGAAATTCCAGCAAACGCTTTGGTCATAGCCGGTTATCAGTCGAACAATAAACTATCCGATCCACCGCGATCTGTGGAAAAGGCTAATGGCTGTGTTCGCTAACGCATTCGGGTCAATGGGATGAATACACGAGCGTGCTCTATAGTTTTATCGAAAACCAGTTTCTTCGCCCGAAAAAGTTCCCCGAGGCGATACCATTATTGTACCTCGCACTTTTACCTTTTCGATTATTTATCTCCAGGCCATCTTTTAGTACGGACCGAGTTAATTATCTATTAAATGTTTAATAAGAACGGAGTTAATTAGTTTTATTTTATACCCTTGTTTACTGGTAAAATAACATTTATGATTTACTACTTTGCCCTAAATCTGAACTGTACATAACATTATGTACTCCGCAAATGCGGACATTAAAATATAATGATTTAAAAAAGTGAATGCATTTTGGTAACATTTTCTTCTATGTTTGTTAAACATAGTGTTTGGCCAAATCAGACTAGAAGGGGTCCCAATCAGTCTAGAAGGGTCCAAATCAATTTAGGATTTTCCAAATAAGTCTATAAGATGTCCACATCAATCTAGAAGGGGTCCAAATCAGTCTAGAAAGGTCCAAATCAGTATAGAAGGGTCCAAATCAGTCTAAAAGGGGTCCAAATCAGTCTAGAAGGGGTCCAAATCAGTCTAGAAGGGGTCCAAATCAGTCTAGAAGGGGTCCAAATCAGTCTAGAAGGGGTCCAAATAAGTCTAGAAGGGTCCCAAATCAGTCTAGAAGGGTCCATATCAATTTAGGATTTTCTAAATAAGTATAGAAGGGGTCCAAATCAGTCTAGAAGGGGTCCAAATCAGTCTAGAAGGGTCCAAATCAGTCTAGAAGGGTCCAAATCAGTCTAGAAGGGTCCAAATCAGTCTAGAAGGGGTCCAAATCAGTCTAGAAGGGGTCCAAATCAGTCTAGAATAGTCCAAATCAGTCTAAAAGGGTCCAAATCAGTCTAGAAGGGGTCCAAATCAGTCTAGAAGGGGTCCAAATCAGTCTAGAAGGGTCCAAATCAGTCTAGAAGGAGGGGTCCAAATCAGTCTAGAAGGGTCCAAATCAGTCTAGAATAGTCCAAATCAGTCTAAAAGGGTCCAAATCAGTCTAGAAGGGTCCAAATCAGTCTAGAAGGGTCCAAATCAGTCCAGAATGGTCCAAATCAGTCTAGAATGGTCCAAATCAGTCTAGAATGGTCCAAATCAGTCCAGAATGGTCCAAATCAGTCTAGAATGGTCCAAATCAGTCTGTAATGATCCAAATCACTCTAGAAGGGTTCAAATCAATCAAGAAGGGTGAAAAGCCAGTCTATAAGGGATCCACACCAGCTTTAAGGATGTCCAAACCATCGTAACGGGGTCCTGATATCTTTAAATGGTCCAAACAAATAAAATTAAAATGAGCCCAAACATTGCTAAAATGGGTCCAAAACAGTCTAGGAAGGTCCAAACCACCTGAAACAATGTTCCAAACCATTTAAACAGGGGTCCAATTTATATCGTTTGAACAAGGGTTCAATCCCACCTTAAAGCATCCCAAACTGAAATGGTGACCATTAATGGCCTTTCAAAAATAGTCAAAAGGTCTCCAGAAAAAAATAGTTTCAACCCCATTTTTTTTTACAATTTTTGGTTTCTTTTGAATGTTGATTTAGGCATGAGATCGGAAGGTTGATCACTCCCAGAAGCTCAAAAATGCTTCAAGTTGCCTAATTATCGATTTAGATTGGATCATATTCGTTGTGAAATCTCATCTTTTCCCATCAAAATAATTAATACCTTCCTCCTTTCCTATCCCTTCTCGAATCTCTCAAAAATTGAAATTACGACTAATCCCTCCAATTAAAGACGTAAGATACCGGGAGACGAAAATCATTCACCAATTTCCGAAGCTCCCCCCACCTCTTTTATTCCTTTTCCACGGCATACGTGTAGAAATGTAAAAGCTACTTAATTCCTCGTATCCTGTTTTTATTGGTAATCATACGGCAAGAACATTCAGAATAGCAGACGGGACTTAATCGACCTTTCCGTTTAATCCCCTAATTACACAATCAATTTCCGACGATGCGAATTATATCTAATCATATTTCTTTGATATTAATAACATATATTCGTCTAGCCACCACCTTTAAAAACATAAGCACAATTTTTTTTTTCTATTTATTTAAATTAGATCATCAAATATCCATTTAGAAAACGTTTTTATAATAAAATTATGGCCCAAAAATTTGGTGAAGATTGCAAGCTTACCTCACGATAAAAATAACCATAGAATAAGGTGATTTCCAAATATGTACCTGAAACAAAAAATAAATAAAATTATTTTATTTGATCAATATTGGGTGTATCAACTGGGTGTACTGAAGGTATAAATGATCGGGTAATCTTTTCAACAAGTTTAAAACGCGGTAAAATTCCATCCAAAAATGCTTTCCCCGAAAAGTCTAAAAATCCAATTAGTCCCAGTATAAAAAATTAGTCTATATCTCAGCTAAAAATGACGTTTTTGAAAGCTAATTTTAAACAAATGTGTGTTAAAGACAGAAAAAAAGGCTTTAATGTTTAAAGATTCTTTTTACTGCTCGGAATCGTCATTATAAAAAAATGCTGCCCATATAAAAGAGATTTCGTATAAAAAGGGCAGTAAAGAACGATATTTTATAGTCAGAAAAAAGAATCTAATTTGATTTTTGTATAAAACAAAATTTGAAAAATAGACTGATATATGTTTCATCAAAAAGGGCTACTGGTTTTGAAATTTTATAGTCTCAACAACGGGTTATTTATACAAGTTTTATATCCGCTTTGGAGGACGGCTAAAATATTCATTAAGCGATCAAAACGGATTTTATGAGAAAACGGTAGCCAGATTTCATAGGGGATCGTCTTCCTACGGCTCAACTGTCGAAAAAAAGAGAAAGAACGAGAAGGACGAGACCCCCACGTCGTTTATATTCATATCGTAGACGATTCATTAAAGAAAAAAGGTGATAAATCAAACGGACGCTATGAAAAAAGTCCTAATGAGTGACGGAATAATTTATTATTTTATTAAGGCGGAAGTTAAGATTAGAATCCTTTCTGATATCGTTTCTTTTCTCGAATTAAATCATTTCGAATTATTATTTTTTTCGATTCGAGAAATGTGCGATTCCACGCTTTTAAGACGTAGGGATTATCTTTTTATGAGATCGTTCCTCCCGGGGGGAAAAGGGATTTACGGTTTTTTACGACGGACGAGTCGCAAATTTCATCGAAACGGCCCCCCATAAAATCAAAAGTTATCGGGTCCACTTCTGACATACGCCCGGGAATTAGGATTCTTTCAAAAAAATTGTTTACAAAAATTCTTATGGTTTTACCTGCCATGAACGAGGGTAAAAGACTGTTTCCAAGTAAAATCAAGTTTGTATCAAAGATGAATTGGATTTTAGCAGATTTCCGGAGGAAAGCAGGCTATTGAGGTCGGCCTCACGGGGGTTCTTACTATGTCACCATATTGTGGAATTTGCCACATTCAGGAACGCAAATACAGTTTCTGCAAACTTTCCATTATTGCCAGATTGGAAGATCAAATTGGCTGCTTTAAGGGGCCGTGAAAACAGTTATTCAATGATAGCTCATAGAAAAATGATCCGATCTGGACCGGACTTTTTTTAAAATGAAGCTTATTTATTTCTCCGCGCATTCCACTAAACTTATTGTAATAAAAATAAATCTTTGTAGTATGTTTAAATTTTTTTTAAAACTTTTTAAAGAATTGTTTAGTGAAATGCGCTCCACATAACAAAGAACATAAGTATGCAAATTTTGAATCAATTCCGATTACTCAATCTTTAGTTATCATTGAAATACTATCTCAACAAATTTTGAATCACGCGGGTTTTTCAACGAATCAAAGACAAGTGGGCGGAGAGAACCGGCTCCTCCTGCCAATTGAAGGGGAGGGATAAGTTTTAAAACTCTCGTGTTATGCGGGTCGCCCCGCCCTCGCGACAGGCGCTGGATGGGCCCTTAAGCCTGACTTTAGGCCTAACTGATGCCAGGCGAATGCGATTCATAGCAAATAAGGATCTTTTACACTGTCTAAAGATATAAAATCGGGCTATTTATCTCAAAATGAGGTTTTATGCTATCCAGGCTGCCTTATTGGGAGATTTATCTCAAATATGGCTACTTTTTTTATTAGAAAAATTATGGTAAATTTTAATAAGTGTCATAAAAGGTCAATTTTCCAATTAAGCAGTATATGTAGAGCATAAAGGTGTTGAAAAATGCATAATCCAATACCACAAAACCCAATAGTTTATTACGCTCGTATAAAAAGAGGATTAAATACACGGTTTTTATCGCTTGATATTTTTTTCAATTGTCCGATAGGGCATAAAATTAAAAAACGGTGTAAAATAGTAAAATGGAAGAATCGTGACTCTCGTCGGAACAATGAAGGGCAGGAAGGAGGGGTCGGAAATTTATGCTTTCGGGCTCAAAGCCAAATTCAAAACAGATGTAATACCGGTATAATCTCGTATTTAAAGTAAATAAAGGAATAAGGAAAAAAAAGTGGGCGAATAAAGGTTGCATCTGACTAATGCACCTTGCACATCTGGTTTCGGTATTAATCCTCTGACAAATTGATACGGATTTAAGTGCATTTGTTAAAGTAAAGGTCTTCCGGAGACCCGTTAAGTTCATTTAATTGATTAATAACTGAAAGTATTTTTTCTTAAATGTCGCAAAATGTGTTTTTTTAATAAGTTTAATAAGAAACGAGGTTGAAATTTAGACACTTTTTGAGGAAGCTCCGGAATCTCATCTCGCGTTCTGACCCAATTCGTACGGGAGCACGAAAAGGCGGGAAGACTTTCTTTGATTGACACGTTATTAAAAATCGTTACGACTTGTTACGCCGTTCAATTTCGAAATCAAGGGCTCCCCCTAATTAAACACAGTCGCGTCCCAATTACGCAAATACAAAAAAATAATAAGACAAATATTTAAAATCCTTGTTTTTGTAAAGATGGGACACAGAAAACTAAAATTTAAATATAGTATAACTCTAAAAACTTGATAAAATGAAGAATGGATCGCATTAAGTGTATTTAGTTTAGTTCATCTGTTTGGCCGTATGAAGGCGCGGAAGTTGCAGTTTTCAATTATTGATAGGAAGAAGCTGAAGCGAAATAGGAGCATCACATCCTGGGATCTATAGTTTACCAGAAACGGTCAAGTTTCGAAGAATTATCTGATGGACGTAATATTTCTGAAGACATGTCTTAACAAAAGAAAAAAAATCTTCACCTGAGAATTTTGTACACAATGTGGAACATTGACGCTATTCCTTAGGTATTCTATTATTTACTTTATAATAAAAGATTTCATAACTCCTTTTATCGATCAAAATATCGATTTTTTTGATATAAACAAAATTCAAAAAACGTTCGTCCTTTTAACCCTTGATTAAAACCGGTAATTATTGTCATTGTGCTCGTTTGCATAGAATGTCCCGATAAATAATTCATGGCCTATAATCGTTTGTATGTTTTGTAGCGCCTTCGAAATCCTCATGACTTTCTAATAAAAATGACATTTTGGTAGCAAATATTTTTTGAACGAAAAAAATCAATTATGACAATGACTCGACTAGTTGCAGAATCTTGATTGATGGGACGATCAAAAAGCGATTTTGGGCGACATTTCGGTATTAATCCGTCTCTTAAAGATGGATGACACTTGTCGGATTTACTAATTTCACCTGGGAAAAACTCTTGGGCAACGGATGCTGGGAGTTTCCACGGCCTTTCTGGGTCATGTCGCAACAAACTTCTCAGCCATATGCTCCTAATCTTCTTTTCTGATGTCGAAACGATTAAAAATCGGAATTTCTAATTAAAATTAATGCGATTAAAGAGATTCCTAATATAAAAAAAGTAGAATAATCTTCTTTATAATGGAACCACTTCGTTTTTAAAGCCGAAGACCACTCGTAAAAAAGTCAAACTGATATACAGCTTTGCCAAAAAAAAATTTTCTCTCGTAAAAAGAAAGAAAAAATTTTAGGTCAAAACGTGAAGGAATCTTTTATTTACTTTGCAATTAATTGTTTTAATTGTAAACTGGTCATTAGTTCTTCTAAGTGTCATCTTCTTACCTAACCGATCTGATTTTCTCATCGCTTTAGGAGTGGATCAGCCCGATTTTGAATTCAGCTTCCCAGCCTCCGCATTCTCGGTTCTATAAAGGGAAAAACGAACAGAACTAATTGCTATCCCCTCTTGCACAACTAGGGGCCTCCTATAAAAGCTTAATGAAGTCGACTACGTTTCACCCCAACTTTTTTCTTTACTCCAAAACAAAAAACTTGTTTTTAATTTAAAAATAATTGATAAAAAAAAAGTTTGATAAATTACGTTTTAAAATGCTATTTTGTCAAAGCTAATTCGTCACTTCAGACCAAGAATGCATTCCGGGAACATTTTCCCGATTCGAGACCTTTAAATCCGGTAATTGGATTCCCTTGAGCGTTTTTTTCGTAACTTTTAGGCCCCACTCGCTTAATTGGTGAGGAAGTTGGCCAAAAAGTCAGCCTTATTTGGTACGTTACCGGTTTATCTGTATTCTCATTAACACGAAAAAAATTTTAAGAGTCGTTTATTTGACTGGAAAAAAAGTTTCATTAAAAACGAATTGATCATTTCATTGACGTAACCTTTTAAAAGAGCAAATATTGTGTGTGACCACTTAAGGCTTTCAAACGAATTTGGTTTCTTAGACCGTCTGGTCTGGTGGAACTCAATAAACGGGAACTTTTTTAAAAAGTGGCCTCCTAAGGCCCTACCCTGCGTAGGCCCTGTGTATAACGAAATTATCATTTTTGGTGGCGGAATGCTGCTACGTTAGAAGCCACAATCTCAGGCCTTGTATATTATGCAAAGGTATTGGTGGTGTTCTTTCAAAACCTCCAATTTTGGTGGAGGCGGAACGCTGCCACATTCGTAGCCCCATCTTCCTAATACCCTAGCCTGTATATGGTGAAAATTTGGTGAAGATCGGTGGTGCTTTTCCAAAATCTCCAATTTAGGAGCCACTAGCCCTAACCTGCTGAAGCGCTACCCTGCATATGGCGCAAATTTGGTGAAGATTGGTAGCACTCGAATATTATACTTTCACTAACGAACTTCGTATGTTTGGTTTTATTTTCCAAAAAGTCGTAACGGGCAAAAAGTTTATTGTCAAAAAAAAAGTCTGAAGGTAAATACAGTGTTGCGGTATGCTTTCTCCACGTGCGGTTTTTTCTTGTGTTTTGGCATCTCTTTTTTTAATGGTCGAGAGGGCGGAAAGTGGGCAATATCTTTCGTCCTGTCCCCAGGCGGTTTCGAGATGAATCTAACCATAAAAACTGTTATGATCGACCCCATCCCAGAGGCTACGCAGCCCCTCTATACCCGGACACGCTTTTTATTAAGGAAGTTTGAAAATTGTATTGTTTATATGATGAAAAATGGGGTTTTAAACGTTTCTTTTATTACCGCAACAAAGAAACATTTTTTTTTATCGTCGATAAAAAATTTTTAATCGCGAGTTACGACGTCTAGTTGGGACTATTTCAATTGCGTTCATGTGACATTTAAAGAGTCGGGTAGGCGCGAAGAAGGGCCTTTCCATATTTTACAACACTCGCATTAATAATTTATCAAGAATGCCCTAATGTCACGGTCCCCCTATTATAGGTGTGGGATGCGATTTTGAAGTCCCGGAAAGAACTCAAAAGGATGATCGGAATTACCGTCAATTTAGTCCGATAAATCAGCATCGCCTACATCAGCCTCAGGACAAAATTTTCACAACCGCGAAAAAATGTCCGAATAGGATAATACTCGCTTTGTCTAATGGACACCTACTCGTTTAGATTTACGGTGAAAGTGTCCGACATCAATCATTTAAATATGCGAACTTAAAAAACACTTATATTGGACTTTACACGCCGATTAAAATATATGTTAATTCACCCTTTTGTCTAAATTTTGATTAATGGTTTCATTTGTTGTGGAATAGCTCGACAAAAGGTGTCCGTCTCATTGTTTGTTTAAGGGCTAATTGACTCCCAAAAGTGTTTTAGACGTAACAACCTTGTCAAACAGACGTAGGATTGCTTGAATCACAATTGGGGACGTAATTTATTGCTTAAAATTTGAATTTTTGGCTTTTTTCATGTTAGCCTTTTAAAAAAGTCGGCTACGAAAATGTTTGGAAAGCTTTCAACTTATTGAGGGTCCAAAAAGTGTCCAAAAAGGGCCCAAAACGAAGCTAAAAAGGGCCCTTTTTGGTCGCTAAGGAACGAAATCTAGTTAAGAGGTCCTCTAGGGTTCAAAAAGGATCAAAAAGCATATAAAATGTAGTTTTGTAGCATGAACTCCAAGTTTACTGGGTAAAAGTTTAACGAGGCAGGGTCCTTCCTCTTATTTATATTTCATAAATAAACGGTTTTTGATTTATTTCTGGTGAATTGGAAAAGAAACGTTTCGAAACGTGTCAAAAAAGTGTAGGAGTCGAGTTTGGTATGCGGTTTCTCGTTGTGGTTGATTTTCGAGAGGCGACGCTATCGGCTTTTTCGATCGCGGAAGACGAGAGAGCACCCGCGAGACGTGGGTGGGATACAAAAAAAATTCTAAGTTATGACCACATTTTTGGCAGAATTTAAAAAAAGGAAATTTCTAGGTCGACCGTAATTATTTCTATGTTTGCTTTAATGTATCGGAGTTGCGTGGATAATTGATCATTGTGGATCGCCTTTTTATTATTCGAGTTGCAATTACCTGAATAGGAGGGAAACCGGTTGCATCTCCCGATCGGAAATAACGCCTCGGGTGTAATTGCGTCGGTGTGTATAACGGTCTATAAGTGTCCATCCTCGAATAGGCCATTCAAGCCCCGCAAGTTAATTTTGGAAAGCTTATAAAAAAGACGAATTATGTAAAAGATGTGTTCAACTCGTGTGACGGACGCGTGAAAAACACGGTTCGCTTTTATAAAAGGACTCTCCGGAACTTCGTGTCTCCGGGTTCTTTTTACGAGAAACGGTCTCATCTTTCCGTCTCGGGAGAAAGAGAAAAGTGTATTCGCGAAAAATCGCTTTTAAAAAATACGAGAACCGGTATCATTCATGTTTACGAGACAACGTTTTTATAACTTTTCTCCCTCCTCGGTTTTTTTTATTTTCTAATTTGCAACCGAAACGAATCTTCGCGGGGACGAAGACACTTGACGAATTTTAGATGAGCCGGCGCCTTTCTCGCCAAAAAACGAGGCCGTAAAAAAATTTTAATATTTCTTAATAAATGACAAAATTTGGTTATAAATTTTATTAGTTTTAGGGGGTGGATTTGAGCAAAAGTAATTTTTTTGTGTTTTTTAAGAAGGACTTTGACCCTTTACAGACAAGATAGGACAGGACAACTTTTGATAGAAAAAAACCGAGCTAATTTTGACAAATTTCTAATTTGAAAAAGTTTTCGCGATTTCAAATCAATGCAAAAATTCATTGATTATATCATAGTGGCGGAATCGACCCACGGGTACTAGGTCCCTTTATGAACAATGTACAAATCAACATTTGACCTTTCTTAAGATACCTAGATCCAACTTCTGAGGTAAATTAGGACATTGAGTTGACCTTGACCTGAAAGCTAAATTTTTGACCCTTATTAAGAGCTGAAAGACGACCCTATTGCTAGTCCTATTCCAGCAGCAATTGTATGGATGCATCCTATAAACGAGAGTCCATAAATTACACGAGCGAATGAACCATCACGAATTAACTGAATCATGCAATTTCCCATCTTTATTTCCTTCTCTTCGAACATCTTAAAACGAGTGTCGAATTAACTTTTCAATTTACAACTTGTTAAAAAATAAAATGTATTTGTTATGTTTTCTTTGACTTTTATGAGAGAATGATAAGATTAGAGTAAAAAACTAAAAACGAAGACTCTGTATTATCATTGATATAATAGTCCTTGGTATTTTAAATATATAAACTTTTTTTCGAAAAAGATAATTCGGTGACATCATTATCATGTTGGGATTCCGATTCGCGGGGGAGGAGGCGTAGGACATATTGGAAAGGACCATCCTTGAACCATCTGATATCATCGGAATAATAAAAAGGCGTCGGGTAAACGGGATCGTCGTCGATCAACCCCCTTTTTTTCCTCTCCTTTCGATTCGAAAAACTTTTAAGTGGTTTCGCTTGTCTTTAAAAATATTTTAACAAGAACATTCTTCGGTAGCCCGCACGGTAGCCTCCGCGAACCAATTAAACCCCACAGAGGACCCCGTTACGGAAAAAGGGAAAGAAAAGCCGAACGTGGTGGGCCTGTTTTGTGATCTCGATCTGGAATTCGGACATTTCGGCTCATTAGTGGAATTCTAACCGTTATCGACGGATTCTGATTACATCCAACTACTTAAAACCACATTACGTTTTAATTTTCTTTCATAAAAATTGCCCAGAATTGCATCCACGAGTCACAAAATATCCACTTATCCAGAACAGAAAAAAAAAGTGTTTTATACAGAAAATCGTTATTGTTTTTTGAGACTTTCAGCCTCGTGTTTTCGGTCTACCGGGGAACGTGCCGGGTAGATCTACGCGGAGGTCTACCCTGTTTACGAGAAAGGGTCCAAGTTACTTTTTCCGCAAATTTTTTAGGTGTTTAGGTTTGTTTTCGTCATTTTAAAATAATTGAACTGCTATAATGAAGTCAGGTATGGATTTTTGTTTCGCTCTAGTGTGAAACTTGTTAACTACTCCTGACACTCGTATATTTGATTTAGACCTCAGTTGACTAGTTTCCTACTGATTTCATGAATTTTTTATATCCTTATAAAGAATTTATCCTTATATACCTTTTATATTATTAATATCACCTCAATTTATTTAAACGTTCGGCGAGATGATAAATAAAACTCGTAAAAATTATGTTTTTCTTATTCTGAATTCTACTGTATAGGCCCAGTTGAGGAATAGTGGTAATTAAAATATCGGTTCGCCCATTTTTCTTAAGTGCTCCGAGGACTAATGGTTCTAAATATGGGAGATGACTTGAAAGTCGTGTCTCCTTGATATTTCGAGGCCTTTCCATTAAATAAAAAAAAACGCTTATATTTTAATCGCGTTAAACCGTATCGGCATTAAAAGGAGATGCGGGTGAATCCAAAGTGCCCATTGTTCAGACATATTTGCATCTTCTTTTAAGGCGTTTAAAAATAATCTTCGACTTTCATTTTTCGGACTTGTCATTTACATCTCGCGCATTATAATTGATGAGATGATAATGTCGGAGGAGAGATTCATCCTTGTTAGTGAAAACAATACGGAATGGGTGGGCTAAATTTAAATAGAACATTGGAATAATCTTAAATTAGTGTTTGGGAGGAAGATTCATTTTTTTCTTCCTTCGTAACGACACGTGTTGAATAACCCATCATCCGTCAAAACCTTTTGTCTTTTCACAATCGTAATTTTCTTTCGCTACCGAATAAAAAATTCAAACAACCATTCAAATGTCAATAGTTATGAAAATTGAAAGCTTTTATTTCATAAACAACTTTTGTATAATTTTTGAATAATAATCTATGTAATTTTTTAAAGGATAAGAAAGTTAAAAAAATTTTTTTTTAGTAAGTTCGCCGTCTAGACGAGTTTCTGCTTGGCGAGATCACGTCCAGGGAGCAGCACTGGCTCGGTTGGCTTAAATCAACCCTCCACTTCAGTACAAAAATGGATTTTTCATTTTTTTTAATTATTCATAATTTTATTTACCAAGATGAAAAAAAAACGCAAATTTTTTTTTTTTAGTTTTCACTTTTTCTTCCTTTTTCTTTCGCATATTACGGAAGTAAACAATGACCGCCTACTGAAACCGTCTCGTGCTACCGTTTAAGGGCAATAAAGCGAAAAGCAATCGGCCGAACCGAGAAGAGAGAAGGAAAAAAAAAACGAAGAAAAATAGGCTTTCACCTTTTGAATAACTGAATAGTTTATTAGGATGGTACCGTGTCGTGGGCATGGATGAGGAAAAAAATAATTCGTTAAAGGAGGGGAGGGGGTGAATGACCAACCATGGATCACATTCAATGTAAATTCCATTTTGTGGGTTAAGCTAATAATATAGTCCACTCTCAATTTCACCCGACATGAATATCAGATTCGACGTATAAAATTAGTGACAGAAAAAAACTCCGTTACTTGCAAGAAAAAACTAAATAAATTATCAATAATATAAGCAAATATTTAACCTCTTTGTTTGTTATAATAAATTTACAATAAATCAATAAAATTAATAATAAAGAACAATTTATTACCAAATTAACAATAAATTAATAAAAACTTGAAAAATGGAAATGCTTTCAAAATTTATAATTATTATTAAATATTTATTATTATTAGCAAAGCTATATTATTTTATCCTATGGATCAGATCGTTTGGTGTAGCTTGTATTTGTAGTACCTTATTAGTTTATTTTAAGATAATTTCGTTCATTTAGAGTTGTTGGAGATGATAGGTACCTACTTAGAAAATTCAAATTGATTTTCTTATTTATTTTACTATATTTAGTTCTTGACTACAATCTTGAGCTTGATTTGATTAATTCTGAACATAATAATACAAAATAATGGAAATGATGTAACAAACGATTCATATTACAACTTGTACTTTTAACGCTTATAAATCTTAAAACTTCAAACGATTATCTCGTATTTTACTATAAACTGCAAGCCTTGTGCTTGTAAAAAATTTTATTTATATTTTTGTGTATGAGGAATTTCAATTAAAATTACCCTTTTAGAGGATTTTTCTGCTTCCAGTGGATCTGTCAGCTTGGAAAGTTTTATTATGACAATAAAAAGCTCTAAAAATTTCAGTTCTTTAGGTCCACACAAAGCTAAAAAGTTTTATCTTGACGGGTCCACGAAATGAAATTTTGGCCTCAAAGTAATTTAATTTTTCTTAACTCCAAACATTCGTGTTATCAATTATTCACTTTAGCGATTTAGCTAATAAAGAACTGAAATTCTTAAGTTAGTATTAGTGAACGATATTTCCATACTAGCTCATATTTCGCATTAGTCTGGAATGTTTAAATTTTAAAAACCCGCACGACCGTTACGTATGCCTGGCTTAAAATGTCTAAATAACAAAATAAGCATTTTTGCAACTCATAGAAATAAAAATCAAATTTAAAAATCGAAAGTATATAAACTTTTTACAATTAATGGATGATATTATGTACCTACTGATATACAAGAAATAAGGAAAAAATGAAATGCTACCTACGTTAAAATATCTAAAGAACAGTATTCACCAAATATTACTGGGCAGAAAAATTAGGTCAAAAAATCGAAAGTAATTTTTAATAATTTAATATTTATTTTTAACTTTTTCAATAAAGAAAAAGTCGGCCAAAACAGTGGGTAAGTAGGTAACTACCGTACGTAAATCCTAATAAATCAATACTACATAAAAGTCGAAAAACCTAGATAATAATAAGAATTATTGAATAACAAATAAACCAAAATTTTTCTTTGGAGTTAAGAGGTGAATATTTTGATATTCAGTATTTTGTCATTATCTACCCTCTAAATTTCGGATGATGCAAGAATACCTACAAATAAAAAATTACTGTAAAAAATGGCTCAAATTTTGTCAGTTTTTTTTCCTTCAAAGAAGGCTTAAAATAAAGAGAAGAATGTTTAAATTTATTTTTTATTTGTAATTTTATTTTGATTTAAAGAGAAATAGGAAATAGTCAATTATAATTATTATTGTGGGTTAAATATTTTTGAATTAATTCATGCTGAACTTCATAAAATTTTAGAGGTTTTTAATTTAAATTTTAAAACCACTTCTTGTCAAGTAGCTTGAAAGTGGCAAAACGTTATAAAGTTTTTAGGTTGCTTTTATTTATTTATTACATAAATTTTATTTAGGGAAACAGTCAAATAAGTTCGTTCACGCTTAACGCACTAAGAGGCGCCAACAATACAAAAAAAAATAAGTGTCAGTAAAACGTTTTTTAAAAAGAAAAGAGGAAAAAAATTGGTTTCATGTGAAAAACGAGTCTCTTTTTACGCAACGGAATCGCCCTCCCGCAGGGACATTGTCCCCTCGATTTTTCACGGTTTTCACTTTCGCAGGCGATCGCGTTATGAACGCTTTCCCGTTAAAAGATGCACTGTTTTTCGATCACGTAGAAAAAAAGAGAAGTTAAAAAATTTTTGGCGCGAAAAAATTTTTAAAATTTTTCCTACCTTGATAGGAGCTGATTTTGACAGCTTGTCCGTTTTACGTGAACGACGGTCTTTTGATAATAAACGAGACAAAGAGTCGAACTTGACGGAAGTCTGTGTTTATTCGGAGGTGATATAAACAAGCCGAAAAAAAAAGTTCAAAATAAACTTTGAGTAGGAAGAAGGTAGAAGAGGTCACACACGTTCACTATCCACAGAGGGACTGAAGCCCGGAGGAGCTGCCCCACCCTGCGATCCTGAGGCCCACTCTTCCTTTCGTCGAGTGCCCCTTCCAGGCGCGACCACGAGGGCGATCCTGCGGGGCCCCAGTGCCCCAGTTTGATGGGCGGGGATCATCTGGGTGGGGTTGGCTCACCGAGAAGAGGGTGTACCTTAACTTTTTTTTTCGTCTTTAACGGCCCAGGAGTGGGGAACTACCGGCTAACGGGTCTTTAAACAGTTTCAGTACCGCTGCCTTCTCCAGAGGGGCAACTTCGACGCTACTCCTCCAACACGCGGAAGCGTTCAAATCCTTTACGTAATTTTTTACAAACAAACCAACTTCGTAATTTTTAATTAAAAATGTCTTATCTCTCTAAAAAATTGATTAAAACTCGTATTCTTCATTCATAAAATTTTTTTAAAACCCAAATCACTTCAAGATCTAAAGATCTAAGACTTTTCCTAAGTAACAACACAGTTTCCTCGAAATCCTCTTGATCTCTAAAGTTTAGACAAGTTATGAAAAAATTGGTTCACTAGCTCTATGAACATTTCGGATTTGTTCCTTTAACATCCTATTAATTTAAATTAATCTAACAATATGTAAATTATGAAAAAAATAAAGACGAAAAAAGTTGAACCTCAAGTGGGATTCGAACCCACGACCTCCTGCTTACCGTGCAGCAGCTCTTGCTGTTAATTTTTTGAGAATGAATTTTTGGTGCATTTTACAATTTCCTTATGTGATGGCAGTTTGATCGATTCGCTGCAACTTGGACAACTTTACACTGTCCCGTGATGGAAAATTGAATTGTATTTTTAAGCTATCCAGGGATGCCATTAAGATGGGCTTTAGTCGCAATCGGTCGTCCTTTAAATCATACAAACTTGCCCAAAAGATATCAAAAATAGGGTGAATTTTAAAAGTCCTTATTTTGACTAATTTTATGAGCTCAGTGTTTTGAGATTTATAAAAGTTTATAAATTAAATTAAATAGTTTTAATAAATTTAATAAAAAAAACTATTAGGGGAGAAGAAAAAGACGAAAAAAAGTTCGGCCTCAGGTGGGATTCGAACTTACGACCTCCTGGTTACTGGGCAGACGCTCTTAACCAATTAGCTATTGAGATCCCATTGAAGACCATTCTTGGATCTTGGTTCTCCTGCCATAGAGATTCCCTAACTTTCTTCTTTCTTTTTTCTTCTTCTTCTTCTTCTTCTTTTTTTTTTTAACTGCAGTCTCTGCAGTACCTAATCTTAGTTTCCATAGCAGGAAGTAGCTACCAGCAAGTTCCTCCCTTAATTCCTGAAAATTATATTACAAAAAAAGGCAGAAAACGAGGAAAAAGTTTTTTTTCTTTATCTCACTCTCTCTTCTCATTCATACCTACTCCAACGTTAAAATCCCATCAGCTTCACTAACCTTCATCTATTTCCTTAAATGACCGCTATATTTAAGGATGCATTTATATCATTTTTATGTGGGTTGCCTTCAAGGTCGCTATAAAAACGGTAAATATTTTTTCGTCAAATCATTCATGCGTTTAGAAATAATGCAACGACTTTGATCCAACCCTGAATGGTTCACCACGTGATGTCCTTAGTCATTCCTTTTGTCTAATAACAGGTGACAAAATCAAAGGTCATTTTTACGTCGGATAATTAAACAAAAACGTCAAACAATAGAGAAAAGAACAATAAGGGGTCAAAGGAAAAGTAAACTATCGATCTAAAAGTGATCAAATTGTAAAGTGATCCACTCGATGAATAAACAAAGATCACTTTCACCGGTCGTCGGGGTCACAGGAATTAATGAACGATAACTGTCCGAGTTTCATTAGTATACGGCACCTCGGTGATTTATCGGAGCATTTTATTTATTCGCGTTATATCTTCGCCTTTTTTCGAGACCTTCGGCTATCAAGAGCGATTTATAGAAGACCCCGTTTTGAACTCGGATTATGGCTAGATCGCATGCAAAGTAGATCTTCTGTATTCTTCCACCAAAATCTTCTGCAACTTCCACAAGAAATTAACGATTTACATTATTCAAATTTTCTTTTATTGTCTTTTAATTTTTCAATCGGACCGTATATTAAATAAAGAGCCAAATCAATTGAAAATCGAAACGTATTTAATGGTCTTTCGGCCTACGCATCCACATATGTAAAGGTCGCCGATGATAATTATTGTTTTGAAGTTTAAGGTTCGGTCAAGGAAAATAATAAATCAACCCATACATGCACAAACAATAAATTTTATACTTTTTTTCCTGAAAATTCTCAAATGCTTTTGAAGTTTGCAGTAATTGGTTTGATATATTGAGATTCTATTTCCTAGGGACATTTTGAAATTCATTAATTTTGTGAAGGAAATCGACGAATAAAGTAATGCACATGTTGGAAACACTGCTGACCAGTGGCCCTAACTGTTTTGCTACAAATATTTGGACTTTCATCGTTTTTGTGACTCGGTTAGTGGTTATGGGTTGTTGGGAGCAATAGGGTAAGTTAGGGGGAAGACTATAGGCCATAGGGGGTAGCAGGGAAATAATTAAAGGAATCATGGAGGGGGCCACGGTTGCCGAATTGAGCCTTTTAATAGTAGCCCAATTTGCGATAAATCGTCCAAACTGGCAACACTGTCAAGAGCCCAACTTTGCAAGATAAACGATGTTGCCAGATTGGGCCTTATAAAAGTAGCCCAATTTGTGATAAATAGTCCAAACTGGCAACACTGTCAAGAGCCCAACATTACAAGATAAACGATTTTGCCAGATTGGGCCTTATAAAAGTATCCCAATTTGTGATAAATCGCCCAAACTGGCAAAACTGGAGGGGGCGATTGGGTATTTGGGTGGACATATCAACTGACTAATGGAGAGGGTATTTTAGATTTTACTTATGAAAACAAGATGTCCCGCGACCAGTGCGCGCCACCTATCCAACCAAACTAACCTTGACGTCATTCTGACGTCAGAAATCATATTCATCGCCTCGACGACCCCCTTCTGAATAAAAAAAGCAAGTGTCGTTTATTTTGTCGTCATAAATTTCCTTTTACAAACTCGATCCCCGGCGCTTTCCTCAACTTAAGCCCGCAAAAGTGACTTCACTTGACATTTCCTTTTTCTGACCTTTACTCCGAATTTGTGTCCGCTACCCATTTACGGTCTCCACTACGGACCATATTCCCTTTTCCGACCCTAAACATTCTCAATATAAATGCACAACGCAATATTATTAGTCAATTTATTTAAAATCGTTGACTTATTTTTAATCGCGTCCCTTTTTTTCGCGGATATAACGTGGGAAGAAGATTTATTTACATATATTTAAATATTTGACGTATCCAGGCTATTGGATTGGGATTTTCACTTTATTTCCAATATATTCTCGATTAAAACACTAAATTTCCTACAACGTGTTTTTTTAATGAGATTCCGCGTGAGACCGGTTAACTTCTGAGGATTACTGTAATTTCACCTTAAAAAATCGTGGTAAAAAGGTGCGAACTTTGAACCCATAGACGCCTAACTTAATTAGGGTAAACAAAACGAAGATTTTTCTTTAGAAAAAAACGTGAAGAATCTTATTTTGGGAATTCCCTAGGGTATTATTATAAACTTGAAAGGTTGATTTCACATAATGGGCCAAAAGTTCCGAGATTCCTTTTGTTCCTGGATTTTTCCTTCTTTTAATGATCCTTTTAATAATAAATATGCCATAAGGACGGCTAAGTTTCTTTTATCATTCAATGATAAATAGCCCCGCTCTCTCGATATATGCAAGCCCGATAAGAACAAGGAGGAAAGGAGACAGTCAATTTATCCAGATTCCCTTACGATAACGAGACGTCTTCGTCTTTAAATAATTCAAAAAATCTTCTCCCCTTTTTTCTGCAATATGACCGACATATTTTGTTTAATTATAAATAAAATCTTGATACCCTATGCCTATGTAAGGACAATGCCGAGATCTCGTAAAAAAAAATCTCGATAGGAAAATATTTGTTGAAAAATCCAGTTCTGACTGCCGTATTTGCTCGGTGGAAAAATGTACGGAATTTCTTTTCTTTTCATGGGTCGAATTTTTAATAAAGTCTTTTATTTTATTCTTTGAAAAGACGTGTTTTTTAAAAATAAATTCGCATCACGTCTTTGAACCTATAAGGACAAGTGTCATCCCTACATGAAGAATCTTGATTAACACTTTTAATTAAACGAAGAATTTTTCACTTCCTTAAATGAACATTTTAAACGAATAAGGTGTTTTTAGATAGACGTTAGGGTAAAAAAGTTCGACATTTATCCTGGATTTATAGGAAACGTTAATACCTACATGGTTTTACTCTCGATTCTTTTAAAAGTGATCTAAAAAGGCTGTGTCTGGGCATCCGGATAGGGATCAGTGTATTTCGTGGATTCAGCGATATAGACAAGATTTTTATTAGTGTGTACAGCAGTTTTCATACTTCATCCAACAGATGGCGTTGATTTTCACTTGATTTGATATCAGCTAAGCCAAAATGGTTTGAATCTATCAAGATGGTAGGCATTTTCCCGACCGGGGGCGGCGCCGCCTCCAGTAGTAACTCGTGAAAGGAATAGAGTATCGCATACTATTTTTCAAATTCGATATCAGATAAGCCAAAATGGCTTGAATCCATCAAGATGGTAACCATTTTCCTGACCGGGGGCGGCGCCGCCCCCAGTTGTTACTCGTGAACGGAATAGAGTATCGCTTACTATTTTTTAGATTCGATATATGTTAAGCCAAAATGGCTTGAATACATCAAGATGGTAACCATTTTGCTGACCGGGGGCGGCGCCGCCTCCAGTAGTAACTCGTGAACGGAATGGAGTATCGCCTTCTAAATTTCCGATTCAAGCCATTTCGCTTAGTTGATTAGAAATCTGAAAACTATAAAGCGATACTACTGTTCACGAGTTACTACTGGAGGACACATTTTCATGGTTGTACTTAAACTCTTTGATTATAAGGAGAGGAGGGTGTAATCGGGCATCTAGGATCAGATTAAAACGATTTATGTCACCTTAGTGATTATTTAATTAGGTCCTATCAAATTAAAAGTTATAAAAAAATCCAAAACGGTTCTTGAAAGTTCGTGATCGAAACGTGACGAAGAGATTAAAAGAAGCTACAAGGTCTAAATTCCAGTCTTATAATCTAAAATAAAAAATTCTTTAAAATAAAGGATGAAACGATAAATTGCCATTGTGAAAGTAAAATTTGATTCGAAATTTATGAACGTCGAAACTCGAATTTGGCTTTTTTAATCTTCCCCTCATTTATTCGCTCGGGGAAAGTTGCGCTATCGATTCCCAGCGGCTTTTGCCAAGATAAAAATCGTTAAACCGAACAAACTAATCATAATCTTTCATTTTTGTTATCATCGGAATGAAATCCGATTTAAATGATTTTTCTTAATGAATCAGATTGAATATCATCTCTAAAAAGGGTAACTGCAACTCTGAAGGATCATTAATAACAAAAGTCATTTAAGTATGTACAGTCCACTCGATTTCAAAACTTCCTCGATTTTTGTCCAACTTTTGAGCTATAATGTCAAAAAGTGTTTGGAAATTTCAAAATTAATGCATACTCATTACCAGATATGACTTGTGGAGGCGATTTGTTAATAAAAACTTCGCCTTTTTCAACCTCTTAATTTCCAAGATGGGATTTGGCAAGACGTGACAACGGGAGCAAAACGTTTCCCCCTCATCCTTGGCACCGTCCAGGTGGACTCGATTGCCAACAGGGCGAGTTACGGAAGCGAGGTTAAGTCGTGACTAAGACCCCCACAGAAAGAAATAGGCCACTCAGTAATTAATACAACACAAAAGACGATCAAATTGTTTTTTCCGGCTTCCAAAATCATAATAAAAACATTTCAAAAGGAACTTTCTTAAATTTTTTTCCAACCAACTCTGGAATCCTTGATTTGTTTTTATAGATTCACAAGTTTTGTATCGACTATCGGAATAATCTGACCAGAAAAAAAATTCCCGATGTTCTGTCCTTGTCCCATCTTCTTCTCGAGTTCCATCCGGTCCGGCCGTCACCTAAATCCCATTTTATTGCGTGTGGACAAAAAAACAAGAGGAGGAAAAACGATAAAAGCTTCGAGAATATTGAATTTCTTTTTCACCTACATTGGCGCAACATTTCATTCATAGAATGTTATATTATAAATAAAGATATTTTTTATGTCGATCATGACTTAATTCGTGGCTCTTGACATGGACGGTTCATTTCAAAACGTGGATTACTATAAGAAGGGAAAACAAAAGATTTAAACGGTCATACCAAAGGGTGGACCTAAAGAGGATTTTAAGATTAAAGCTCTTCTGGTAATTGACCTTACTATCAAAAAAATCATATGAATAATTTTTTATAAAACATATAAGAGTAGGTTTAAAATTCAAGAGTTAAATATGTGTGTTCTTCCAAGGATGGACTGTGAACTATTAGAATAAAACAATGGTAAGGATAAATTTGTGAATTAACGGGTTGTATGGTTTGGGGTAGGGTAAAAGCGAATTTTACGACGGAGAAGAAAGTTCCGAGGACGAGGCTGTTGACGGAGGTGGTGAAATGGCGAGGCCCTCTGTTTGGGTCGATGATGAAGTTGAAGATATTTTCGTGCTTGAAGTTGACGATTATGGCGATCCGGTGAATAACGAAAATCTCAGGTAAGCCGAATCTTAAGCTCTTTTCTAATAGGCGATGTGTGAGCCAATTTCTGGTTTTCAGTCTGAATGAAAATGGGCAAGATGTGGAGAGCGTTGTTTCGGGATCGCAAGACGAGAGTGATTCTTCCGGGAACGATTATAAACGATGGCCAGCACGTTTTCGTAATGCTCTCAATGCTGAAATCGAGAACCCGACAATAAGTTCGTCAATGAGACATTTGAACGTTTAAATTCGTTTTCCAGCTGAAGAATGGTTCAGCGGTCCTTACGTCCCGGAGTTCGTCGAGCCTTTCACGTCCGTCGACGACATGTGCGACCCGA
Organism: Orius laevigatus; assembly: GCA_018703685.1. NCBI lineage: Eukaryota > Metazoa > Arthropoda > Insecta > Hemiptera > Anthocoridae > Orius > Orius laevigatus. The sequence continues at coordinate 42,397 of JAGWEN010000320.1, read as the reverse complement.
CGAAAGACTGGCTACGTCCTGTCGTCGTCGAAGGATGGGACGACACGAAGGAAAAAGACTGGCTCGAATATTTGAAGAAGAAGGCGTCGTCTCCAGTCAAGAAGCCGAAGGACGAAACACAAATGAGCGACGAAGAATTCAACGTACATTTAAACGTTTTGGACGCTTTGTATTTGATCAAAACGACCTCTCTCGCTCGACAGGTGCATCTTACCCGAAGAAAAAAGCAAAACATAACCTTCTTTCTTTTTCAGGGGCTGAAAAAATTGCATAATCTTTTAACAGAGAACGACATCAATCTAAACTATTATTTCGATGACTTGGATTTTCCTATAATTCGATACATAACTTGGGGACTTAACTTTTATTATATGTGTGAAGGGGAATCAGCAGGTTGATAATTTTCATACATTTTTGAGTAAAATTGGGTTTTTAGTGGGGGGGGACTTTGTTAAGATTGTGATAAATGAAGGGATAACGGAAATAATTGTAGGGGGTGGGGATTGTAGGTATTGGTGAAGAGGGGAATGAATGTGATGGGAAGGGGATGGAAAAGATTGGAGAGGGGGATTGGAGGGTATTGTAGGGGTATGAGGGGGTATTGTAGGGGTATTGTAGGGGTATTGTAGGGGGTATTGTAGGGGTATTGTAGGGGTATGATGTAGGGGGGTATTGTAGGGGGTATTGTAGGGGGTATTGTAGGGGGTATTGTAGGGGGTATTGTAGGGGGTATTGTAGGGGGTATTGTAGGGGTATTGTAGGGGTATTGTAGGGGGTATTGTAGGGGGTATTGTAGGGAGTATTGTAGGGGGTACTGTAGGGGTATTGTAGTACTGTGTGGGGGGGTATTGTTTAGGGGGTATTGTTTAGGGGGTATTGTGTAGGGGGTATTGTGTAGGGGGTATTGTGTAGGGGGTATTGTGTAGGGGGTATTGTGTAGGGGGTATTGTGTAGGGGGTATTGTGTAGGGGGTATTGTGTAGGGGCTATTGTGTAGGGCTATTGTGTAGGGGCCATTGCAGGGGGAATCGTAGGGGGTATTGTAGGGGATATTAGGGGGGATTATGGTGGAGATATTGCCAGGTGAGTGTGGGGTGTGGTGGAGGAGAGCGTAGAGGTATTGTGGGTTGTATCTTAGGTGTATGGGGCCCGGGGGACTGCGGGGCGTAATATATAGTAGGGACATTGAGGGTATTATACAGGATTCAAAGCTATTTTTGCTATCGATATTTTTTTTCCTGATTTATTTTGTATTTTTTCCAGTCCTTGAAAGACTTTGTGGTAACAAAACTTTGACATATTTGGAATGGACTTTGATGGATGCTGCTTCGCTAATAGTAGAACCAAACAATCGTTTTTTAAAATTTTTGAAATATCTTTTCCAGATTTGTGAACCATACACTGACATCATCAATCCAAAATATTGGGCTTTGTTTCTCAAATGGTACGCGAAGAAATACCTCAAATCGAAATTGCGTTTGATTTCGAAGAAGCCACTTGCATTGAGGCAAGAACCTGGGAATATAAATTCCGAAATCGCATCGATTTAAATCATAGTATCCGTGTACAAGTTGTTTTTTTCTTTTTCAAACACATAAAATACAAGTGAATTCAATGGTCTTTTTCTTTTCTCGAGAAGTGAAATTAGAATTGACATTTCGAGGCGCAATTGGGATGCAAAACGTTCGGAAACGCTACCGTTTCAAAATCTTGACTCATTCCCAACCTTTTTCCGATGACTTATACCGTCACCGGACGCGTAATAAAATTTCACCAAAGTGAATCTTAAAGCGGACTCAAAAGAAGGCATTTAGAAGCAAACAGCCCTCACCTTTTTTTCAACAAACCCAATAAATTCATAAATGTCGCGCCTCGCTTTTATAAAATGTGAAAGCGATCCTATTATAGTTTGACACTTGAAAAAAGCTCATTAGCGGCCTGTCATTCGTACGCGGGATATTTCAATTTACGAAGAAGGGAAAAAGTGTAGACACTTCCCATCAGGTTCGTAGATTAGAAACAATTTGGTTCGTATTAGTGAGGAAAAGAGGGCCGACACTTTTTTAATCGGATCCGAATACAAATCGTCATAAATTGGTCGTTTAAAGCGAATTTGGATTCTGAGATGCCTTATTACGTTATAAGGATTAGCATTTTGATTTTTTTACAGCCTAAAAGGCACAAATTTGTCATAATCACAAGTGACATCACTTTTCGATTTTGCAAAGATGTTTTTAGGGTAAGAAGCACTGAGGTCAGCCCAGTGGCATCTGGAATCCAAAGATTCATTAATGGAAGAAAGTCGAAGAAATTGAAAAACCAGTGGCTCATCCCGATTGAAATTTATAATTAAGGAGGTTCGCTTATGAATTATTTTCGCTCCAAAACGCAATTAATGAAACCAATAAATAAGAATATTATAAGGGTCTGATTAGCAAGTAATTTCTCAATAAGGTGTAATTAATTCGTACGAAAGTTCCAGTTCTCGGCATCATTCACCGGGACCGGTGGCCGATCTCTGTAATTACGCTCGCGGCTTTGAAACATCAAGGGCGGGTCCCGAAAGTCAATTACAAAAGATGCAGTGATAACATTCAAACGTAGAAAGAGACGAAAAAAAATTGTATAAAAAATCGAAAGAGACAACCTGTAGCAATTAATTAATTAATCGTTACGAAGGAGGGCGGGATGATGAATCTGAGCAGGATGTGATCCAAACAACACATTTCTTTTTCAAAAATTGATTTTGCTTTAAAAAGATATCGTCACCATTTTGCTTTTTCCTTCTTTTCGACTATAAAACGCGTGAAAAAAACAGAAAGGACTTCGAGAAGATAAAAAATTGTCACAATTTTGTTTTATTTTCTGGTTTTTTGGACCTGTAATTGGGAGATCTCTCCTTTTAATTTTATTACTCGCTCCACTTCGGTTTTCCATTAAAATTTCGGCGTTTGGAAGATTCTGGCTGATTTGGGAGGCATTAAAAGTGTCTCCCACGCTCTTTGATTGACTTATGCAAACACAGAATAGGACAGAAAAGAAAAGTTGAATTTTGAACGCTTGCATTGGAGCTAAAGCCTAGAAATAAGTTTTTTTGTTCATTCTCATTCTTCGGATCGATCGTCTTTCTCTTTTTCGCCTTCAATCCTTCGGCCGCTCTCCGTTTTACGATCTCCTTCGGATTAAAGTCGCTCGAGGGATCACGTGAGGACTAATGAGGGGGTGTTCGCGTGCCCGACAAGACACGAACCTATGACGTCGTAGGAGTCGAAGAGGGGGAGGCACGGGACAAAAAAACTAACCTGAAAAACTCATTCACAAAAATGTCAACGAAGACGAATTTATTAATTAAAAAAAAAAGAGAGAGTCGGATTTTATGTTAATTTTACACCTTTTCCAAAAGACTACCTTATTTTTAGGACCACGTAACGGATGAGATATTAAACTCCGGTTTTTAGCTTTTTTCTTTCTAATGAGGCCAAAAGAACAATCTTCTCCTCCCGTGTAGGAGTCTTCGATCTGATTAATTGGCACGAAATTGGACTTAAAAAAAAGGAGAGAATCAAGCTTTCTTCCGTTTCCTGAATCGCCATATCCGTCCAAGGGGAAAGGAGTTTTTCATCAAATTCGATATATAAAAAAAATTAAATAAACTTGAAATAATTCAAGTAATTATATAAAAGCGCGTAAATGAATAAAAAAGAAAGGAGAAAAATAGACTTGGTCGAGATAAAAATCCGGTCGCTGTCATATAAAAAGGCGAGAAAAGACGACTGAGACTAGGATTACGTCAACTAAATAAGCAAGGCTTCATAATTGTCATTCAAATTCATTCTCATGATAATTATCCAGATTACCGAGTCACTATTTGTCTTTATACTCTCAAAAGCTGTATAATTATTTCTTTAAAATGTTCAATTCGCTCTGATTATTAGCTACTGCGACTTTCTTTTATAAGGATTCCATTAACACGTTTAATGAACCGGATGGTCGCTTGGGATCGCCCACGTTCGACGGATCCAGAAGGCTTTGATTTGTTGGTACAGCGCTTTGGACGTTTTCTACATTCCCTCGGTCACGAAGTCTTTATGAACGTTCCGTGTTGGAGTAAAGTTGCACGAGTAGTGTCCATTTTTGCAAATGCCATTCCCTTAACTCGATCTATTGCCTTAAGGGATATTCCTCCTCCCCCGTAAAACGAAAAAAGCGACCCCCATTGTGAACAGAAAAACAAGAACATTAAATCTTTCGAATTTCAACGTCCTTTCAAAACCCGCATCTTGAGGACATCCTTTTAATTACAGTTTACCGAAAATGTTCCGAACATCTGGCTTGCGAACCCGAAAAAAACGATGAAAAAATAAATTAGAATATAAAAGACTTGCATAATTGTGAAAGCAAAATGCAAAACATTTTAAGATAACTGGCATAATAATGATAAGGAAAGGCAGAAAAACGAAGGAATTAATTTACATTCGGGTCCAAGTAAAATACGATCGATGATAAAGCGGATGCGGCAGCTTTGCTTCTTAAAATGGCTTTTAAACGAAAAGTAATTAAGTGAGTAGGTAAATTAAATGATTTTTTAAGGCTGAAATAATCCAATCCACTCAATTAAGAGCAATTATTAATGGAAAAAGTGAAGGTAAATTACCTGGGGATTGCAGTAGCAAAAGTGGCTGGTGAGTCAAAGGTGTCAAAATGGATCTAGGTTCAAAGAAATGTTTGTTTTGTCTTTAGGAGACCGCCGGTGCATTACTAAATTTCTCATTAAAATTCACTAAAAGCGAATAAAGATTGGTTATGGACTTTTAGTCAAGGAGCTTCCGAGATTTTGGGAACTCGCTGCTACACTTTCCGAGAAAGCGGGTTCCGCATTTCGATGTATTTATTATCCCATTGTCCGACTCAGGGGCCCCGCGTTGAAAAACAGGTTGATTTAAACCTTTTCGTGGATGATTCACGAGCATCGAGGACGCGTCGAGGGCCGTTTTGGGGCGGAATCCCCCTTTCCCCCATTCCCGCATTTGGCGCCGCCCCATCCGCGACCGCTTCTGCAACTGCAACCGGACGTTGATAAAATGCAACCGAGTTACACGAGACCCATTTCGCTCTCAAATTCACATGAATTAAGATATAAATCTTTCGCCTCCCTCATACCTTCTTTAGCACAAAAACCTTGCTTTCTGACTTCAATTCCCACTTAAAACACTTGGTACAATTATTTAGCAGTAAATATTGGGAGGGCTTTTCTAACTTTGCTAGACTTTTAGTTGTAACTAGGAAGGTCTATGGTGACCATCCTTCGAAAACACTCTCTCCTGATGAATCTGATTAGATGGGCGAATGTGGAACCCTATGGACCCATGCACGAGGAATATACTTATAAAAACAATTGGAGTTTGACTCTTATTCCATGAGGAGGACACTTTTTAAATTCAATTGGTGACCTTGATGAATGTTTTGTTAGTAATCTTTATGAGATTTTAAAGCGACATTGTGGTTAATGAAGGAAACTCATTTTATATCCCTAAACAGAAAGAGATAGAGCTTAGACTGACGGTAGCATTAGCGCCCTGCTGCGACGGGAGCCGCTGTAAATGAAAACGTCTCACCTTTCATGTTTATCGATCAAACCCTTCAGGCGATAATTGCAGCCTCTTATAAAAGTTGCCTATGAAGGAAAAAAATTGTAAAAAAATGTTGATTGATCGTTTTGCAAAGCGTCTGTCATTTTACACTTTATGCAAATGTGAAAGTGAATTTTGAAAAAAAAGAAAAATTGACTTTAACAACCGTTTTGTTGTTATTGAAATTTACAAAGTCCCAAACTGGTTGAACTGACAGCTTCTTATCAGGGCTACTACACCGGTACGGTGCATAATATGTGGGAGGTAATTTACATCTTGTTCTTGGTGAAATTCTATGTAAACAAGGACTCGATAAGAAAAAAAAGGAACCCCCAAACCTGATCGATTTCGTTTTCACTTTAGTAACGACCCCTCTTATAAGAAATCAATCTTTTTCTATAATTCAGATCGTATTGTTGACGTGATGTAAACAAAAGGGGGAATCCGTGCACGTGCCCCACCCGACTTCTAGATAAATAAGGGTATTATTGTTATGCAAAGCGGGCGACTTTCACCGAGAAACTGGAGATCACCTCACGATAATGGGCGAGACCAAACGAATAAACCTTTCCGCAGATTCGGACATCAAGGTAACGAACGATTTTTTCTCCATCAACTCATCATGTGGTCACAATGGATTCAAGGCACGAATGTCTTGAAGTTTTAATCTATATAAATCGCCGTTTTGTTACCTTGGTGGATAATATTCCTAATCTTCTACACTAAACCATTAAGTTTAGAGGTGAACCTTTTTGGAGTCTTTCTCATTTAAAATGGTTTCGATTGCCTATGATTAATCCTATGTTCTGAAATGGTCGGTTTTTAAAGTGCCATATCTAGGGACCCTGTAAACCCATCGACTTGAAATTTTTAGGGATTCCTATTATCTTATTAGAGAAGGTCTCTGTAAAATTTCAATTAAATCGGTCAATAGGAAGCCGAGATCTAGATACCAGAAAAACGCATACACTTGGTTTTGCATGGTGGAGCGGGTTTTGCTGCAGCGGCGGGGGAAATGCTGCAGCGTTCCTGGATATTCTGAAAGGATCATTCTTATATTCTAAAACTCGGCTTTCTTTTTAAAATAATGGATTCCATGTTCTAATAGTTGAAATGAGCTCTATATTATTCAAAATCTTGTTAAGAAGAATCAATTCCACAATATGGATTGCCATTGTCAAAGAAGTACTGATGAAGCCCTACCATGCGAACCCACCAAGTCTTTGCTTGTAAAATCCAAGGTCCATCTAAAAATTGATTTTCTTATCACATCAAAGTGGACCATTTCTCATCATGGAGAAAACCACTCACCAACCTGTCCTTCAGGGCCTAGTTTGACTAACACAATATAAATAGACACTTCTATTATAAAGAGCAGACATGGAATAGAAATATTTTATGGAGCAACTTCTTCTCGGAAGCATTAAAGTCTCTCAATTCGCAGGCATTCAAGTTTCTTTCTAAGATTTCATTGTTTCTTCTTTTTTTGTTTAAAAGGAAACGAGCGCTGTTGAAATCAATGAACTCGTTGCTTTCAATGAAAATAAAGGATCTCTCCTTTAAGAGAAGATGGACGGTAATAAAGAAAAGAAAGACACACACAAAAAAGAGGAACGATTAATTCGTAAAAAAAAGGGGGTCGGTTAATGGGTGTATACCGGAATGAAGAAGCTAATTTAATGAATTGCAAAGGCCTGACAAACAAAGCCTTCTTGTTTATGTTCTTAGGGTGTTTTTCAACTAATTGTGCCTTCTTTTGTCGGGGAGATCGTTCGGGCGGGTCGCGCCGTGTTACGAAAGGGTTTCTCTGCCTTTCTCGAGACCCACGTGCGCGCGAAGCTCGATTGCTCAAAGCTACAATTGGACCAGAACGAGCCTCTCAGAAGTTACAATACGCTCTTGCACATTTTCCTTCTGACCTTCATCCAAACTTAAGGTCTTATTAAAATACTTCAAATTATCACCAAAACATAAATTTTTTTTTATTATTTATTTTTTATTGCTTCAAAAATTACGATCCAGTCCAAAAGTGATATAATGCCCTCGTCAAAGCCTTTTAAAGTGCCGGCTATATTTGTCCGGGGAGCCGCGAGTTTTAGAATGCAGAGGAAACGTGCTTTTTTATACATTTTTTTTTACTTCTCAGTTTTGATTTATGTCGCTCATAATTCCATATGTCCGAGATCTGTTTACGATTTGAAAATCTGAGAATTTTTTTACGAATGTCTTTATTATAAATAGTATTTCTTTTTATCTGATTTCTTTTTAGTATTTTGTGATAGGTCAATGACGAAAATTCATTCAAATGGGCTTTTGAAAATGTTTCTATTCAATGGAAAGAATAAAAAATTGTCGTTTTTTAAATTAATTGGACGAGGGAGTGAGGCTCATTATCTGGACTGGGGAAAAGGTTAGGCTCTGACCTACGAACGTTACGCAACCTTTTCGTTTCTGCGTGCCCCCCTCCGCGATTTCATGGATTTAGAGCTAAAGCTAAAATCGATAAATGGTTTTCAAATTTAAATTAGGTAGGTATCTAAAATAGTCAAAAAATTTTAAAATGTGGCTAAAAAAGCTCTTTTCTAGTCAAAAATGGTTGAAAATCTCTCTGAAAAGTGTCTTTTTTGTCAAAAATGGTCAAAATCTGGCTGAAGAGGGTCTTTCCTTGTCATAAAGGATCAAAATCTGGCTGAAGAGGGTATTTCTTTGTACAAAAGGGTCGAAATTTTCACCCTTTCGACCATGGGTCTTTTCCATACGTTTTGAAATCAAGATAAAGATGTGTTTCCTTGTCAAAAAGGTCAAAATCTGGCTGAAAAAGCTCTTTTCTAGACATAAATGGTTCAAAATCAGGCTAATTTTTTTTTTCTTCAAAAAGGGTCAAAATCTTTCTGAAAAGTGTCTTTTCTTGTCAAAAAAATCTCCCTAAGTGGTCAAAATCTGGCTAAAATGGGTCTTTTGTCAAATAGGCTCTTTTAGGCCGAAAAGGCTCTTTTTTTTTTTCAAGAAGTGTCAAAATTTTTCTGAAAAGCGTCTTTTCTTGTCAAAAATGGTCAAAAATCCGGAAATTTTTTGCTCCTTTCAAACAGGTTGGTTGTACTTGAAAAGTGTTCGTCTTGCTGTTTCGTTCTTTTGCGCTTCGGGTGTGGAAAAGAGGCGTGATTAAATTATGCGAAAAAAAAAGTGAAAGAATTGGTCCAGATACAAGTGGAATAGATGATCCGGAGAAAATCGTAGGTTAGCTCCCGTGAGAGGCTCGAGGGAAGTTGGGGGCCTGTGTGGTCTCTCGGCGTGGGCGTATGACCAGAGGCAGACACGTCTCGTCCACTGTTCTACGCCCATTCACGCTTTATGTCTTCCGGATCTTAGCCTGGACTTTCTTCGGCTCGAAATTCGCCCGTTTCAAAAGCGTGAAATCCCTCCGAAGAATGTGCGAGATGCATCCGAGGCGAGGGCGGGCAAATCTCGACCCGGAGGGCGCCACGGAAAATAACCTCCTCGAGGGCCCTATACTTAACGTCATTCTCAATCTCGGCCTCTCTGTCGCCCTGCTCTTTCACGCAGTCCCCTTCGGCTCCTCGTGACTCCGGATCCACCGCGTTTAGGCCAAAAAACACAAGAAACAAAAATCACGCCAACCTTAAATTCACGAATTTTTATTACTATTTGGTTAAGCATCCCTTTTCAAGTTTTTACAACCTTAAAATTACAAGGCGTTGAAAAATCATAAAACTTCGAAGGTGTTTCATTCTAACAGGAACTTAACACCTTTTTCTAGCCGCATTGTTAAAACTGTTTTGCTAGAGTGAACACATTTCTTCTCAGAACTGTTTTTACCCGCCCTCAACAAATTTATCGAAAGTCGTATTTTCTGAAATCCTAGAGAAACGTTTCGATTAGGACAATACTAGTGCTCATGTAACGGGGAATATTTCCAAGCAGTTTTCCATGTTTAAATTCAGCCCTGTTAGGCAATTTTTGTCATAATATTTGAGCTGTTATGATATCATAATAGCCAAATGGCGACCACGTCAATACCACGCTTAATAACGCTTGGACCCATCAGGAATGTCGCAGAGCAGGCTGGAAGCTTCTGGACCAACTAGAACATTCCAGAAGTTCCGAGGTCATTCTGCAGCACCATAAAGGAGTCCACATCTGTAGCAGTCAGTCCATCTCCGGCTTCCGTCATGGCATCTCCGTAGCAGCTTCCAAGTTTCTCAGCAAGCAGCAACGACGTCCTCAGGCCCATACTCTTCCGCAGCTTCATCATCTCCTCCAGCGACCTACAGTCTCCAACTTCTCATCTCAATAAATTCTTCAAAATCGTAATAGAGAGCTTTGATGTGCTGAAATCGCAAAAGTTTTCAATAATCTGAGCTTAATAATTGACAGTCCATGACCTCTGCTGCTTTGGAATTTGACCCCCGTGACGTCTCAATCTGGTGACACGTTGGCATTGAAAGAAAAAGAAATTAAAAGTTACGAAACAGTTTAATCGGATGGATCGTAAGCTTAACTTGAGGGCTGGGCCAATTACCGTTCGCGAGGTGTATTTTTTTTTATCAAGATCCATGCGCACGCATTGAAATTAGTGCACATTCTCTATGGTTTAGATTTGAATAGCCACTCACTTTATAAATAATACATAGGGAGGACCCCGGTAGCCTGAGGACCTCTGGTAGCCGAAAATTTAGATGAAACTATCAAAACGTCCGGATTCATGTCTTTCCTACTGAAGGGAAACCGGTTCGACTTTTTCCGCGCTAATTGAGTTTTCGTTGTTGAGTTTAACCCTTCGGTATCCTACAGCGAACCCGTCATATTCGGTAACGGACAACGGTTTCGAATTAAAAACGTCGGATTAAGAAATGTAAAGGTAGCCCTGAGGTACAAAAACAAGTTAATCTTGATTTGGCAACGTTTTAAAATATTTGTAGGGGTGTTTTCTTGATGAGACGAACGGGACCTTTTTTGCGCAAGAAGGGCTCGTGCCGGCAATCACGATGGGTTGGGCAACGATCAACTCCCGATTTTTTTAATATCGAGAACGTTTTTGGTTTCCGCCAAGAAAGCTCATTTGCCTTTTGTTTTATGATCGGTGCACGAGACGGCCTCGGGGGCTCCCGAGAAATTGGATCGCACGACAAGATTCAGCTTCTTCGGTCTCGAAGAAAAAAACCTATCAAAATAAAACTTTCGCCTCAAAGAAGCTTACGAAACCAGAAAAAAGCTTAAAATCGAGCTATAAAACTGATCGAAAACGGCATCGGGGATTAACTCGGCTTCCTTATAAAGAAATCTTATATCGAATTAAAACCATCTCGATGAAAATAACCCAACAACTTTGTATTTATTGTAAACATCCGCATTTTAATCTGCACTTTAAAAAAAAATTGCTAAAAACTATCACTTAAAATTAATAAGAAACCAAGTTGAGCTGTCATTATGATGTAGTTGAAAAATTTCCCACAAAAGCATTTTTATATGATTTCTGGTTAAAAATGATAAATTGATAACCATAGCATGTGGGGTATCGATTTTCATGAAATTCGGACGTTAATTCGATTAGAATTTAACTGTTGAAAAATGGAGAAATATTCTAAAAGTAGCAAAATCGACGAAAATATCGTGCACTCATATCCTACGGTATACTTTCTCATAAGAGAATAACAGACGATGCAGTTTCGCCTCTATAATAAATAACATTCCTCATTACCGTTGTATTGTTCCCTCTCGTGGGGTCATCGCTGATGACCCTAGAGCAGGTGTGGTCGATCGCTATTATCAAGAACTAGGAGGCGACCTGAGAATCTCCAAACCCCTCCAGGCGAAAATCTTTCCCTTTTTTTTTCTCGGCCTTTTCAATTTTCAAACTCAGGAAGTAATCATCGCCATAACCTAATTAAAATCACTTTTTAAATACTTTTTTAAAAGCCGGTAAAATTTCAATAATCCGACAAGTAATTACTATAAAGACTTAAGAAATTAACCACCTCACTTTTTTTCTTTGGCTTCCTCATTTTGCACCGAACACTTCTTTTTCCTCATCATTTTTAATGCATTTTTCCCTGAATAGTTTTCAAAGTTATTATTTTTAATTAGTAGGTACCTACTTTTTTCTTTAATTACGAAAGGTGTTTTAATTATTTTTCAAATGTCATCGTATAAATTAAGCAATAAATATAAAATATTTTAAATTAGTCACTAACCAAAAGGTGAATTTCAGCCATTTTTTAAAAATATGAAATTATCATGCTATAATAGAGAGTTTAAGGTTCTTGTATCACCATCGGCATCACTTATCAGGAGTAGTTAACAAGTTTCACACTAGGGTTTCACATAAACTTGTCTAAACAAACTTAAACCTACTAAAATTAGGAATCGCATTTTACATAATACCTTACCTTTTTTATTTAAAAATTTTTGAAAGAGGAAAAGCTTATGAAAATATTAACATTTTTAATCCATTTAAAAAAAGGCAGTAAGGTTGGACTATTTTTATTCTATTTACAACCAATAATTTAAAAAAAAAAAGGAAAAAAAAATTTGCATAAAAATATTTTTTTATCATAACTTTATGTAAAGTGGTTTAAAAAAAATAGCATTTTCATGTTTGATACACAAAGGAGTCCTAAAGCATCAAATTTATAATGTGTATCTAGTACGAAGGCTTATTAGAGAAGGAAAGCAAGTTGCATAAACTTGTTGAAGTATAGTCGGGATGCGTGAAGTGGATTTGCATAGTACAAGCGATGAGGGGTTGTAAATAATTATACCGTATTATAATTACTCGGAGGAGTGGGTGTGATGGACGGGGCCACCAAGTACCAGAGATGCAGTTCGCAGTCGAAAAGAAAACAAAAAGGTTCCATATAAAAGGTTCTATCAAATTTCACCCTCTTACACGATTCATCCTCCGCCCACAAATTACAAACGGCCTCCAACCGTCTCGGGACATGTTCTTATCCTTCCTCACGAGTTCCAAAGATCGAAATCAGTTTTAGATTACACGAGATAAGGGACGGCCTTTAAATCTAATTAGGTGGCGCAACTTGGCGGCTCCCCTTGTCAACTCTGGCTCACCTATAAATCTCTTCATTCCTCACAAGAGCAATTTTCTTGGAGATAAAAAAGAAGTTAATTACTCAACGTTATTGACGTCTTTATCACGTTCATGATGGGATAGGCAAGTGCCAAATATGATCATTAAAACCAAGCAGTCTAAGGGAATCTCAAGTTTTGCTTAACATTTAGCTACAAGTTGCTAGGTCCTGAAGTCTGGTGATAGTGAATCTGAATGAATAGCTTGGTTTTAGATAGTGGTTTTGTGTATTTGCCAGGTCCTAGAGTGGTGACTCTCTAGGATGGAACTGGTTTGATTGTTCTCTCAGATGGAGGATGTAGTTTGCTTGATCCTGGAAATTTTGAGGCTGGTTTCTTTGTTTTGGTGGAATTGAGGATGGAATCCTAGTATAAATAAAGGACGAGATGATGGTATATTTAACTTTGGAGATTGTGAGGTATTGGAAAACAAGAGAGTGATATAGAATTAATGACCTATGGAATAAAGCGAAGATCTTGCTAGTTGTAGGTTGCAAGTCGAATATAGCTTTGGGTATCTGCAGCCTATAAATTGCTGGGTTCTAGAGATAGATAGCTTTTCTTGCTATCAAAAGGGAGGGAAAATGAGCGTTAGTTAAGTCACGGTTCATGGGATAGACTTCAGGCTCCGAGATTATCCAAAAGACGAGAGTGTTTCGGTTAAATTGGACGTGAAGCGACAAAATTCATTATTTAAAATTGTTCGAGTTTCGCAATATAAGAAAGTGACCGGAGCGAGGTCGACTCTCAAAAAACCGTCAAACCGCATCTGTCTCATCACTTGTGCCGACTCATTTCTGTCAAAATACCAAGGTCCGATTCGTAGGCGGTAAATAATACAGAAAACAATAATTATTACGAAAGTCATTCAAGGTACGGTTTCTGTGTGTGTGTCGTAAAGGTTGCTGGGTCATAGGTTTAAACTGAATGAGCGGGATTCGCGGCGAGATGACTCGTCGCCCTTGCGCCACCTCTTGTTTGGCAACGCCCTCGTTACGCGCCCGCTATTGACGCACCATTTGTTAGAAGGCTCGTGCCTCCGGGATTTGAATACTACAATCATTTGTAAACAGGGTCGCCTCAAGCATGCATCGCCTTCCTTTCACTCTACTTTGGAAATTTCATAAGCAATATTTCATATCGATAAGTTTCATTTAATCAAGAAAATTCGGTCTTGATCAGTTAACGAATAAATTATGGGTCACATTTTGGCCACAATCCTACTTTGTATTGGTTATACCTACGTAATAGTAGGTACTAAATCTTTATTCCTTGTGATTTTAGTTCTTTAATAAATTCCTCCAGCCCAAGCTGACCATGACCACATTGATTATGAAGTAAAGACCAAGTTATAGTTTTCACTGGATATTTGGGAAGAAACCTGTCGCCCGTCTTCTTCATCATTCTTCAAGGTTCTGCTTGCTAGTAGAAAGGGTGGAAGTTTAGAGAGCCCAGGTTATGGATGAGTAGAGAGATTTAGGTGTAAGAAGGATATTAGTTCTTATGGAGTAGGAGCAAGCCCTGATTTAATTCTTATTTTGGCCCAATTTCCTTGAAATAGTTGCCCATCTATCAATAAAATTTCACATCTTCAATACCTTGATAAGCTCCTCTTTGATCATTTTATAGCCTCTTGTCGATAATAAAAATTTGAAGTCTTCTGAGATGTTAGGAACCTTTCAAATCCTTGAATTTATAGCCTAAATTTGAATAATCTTAAGATTTCCTATAGACAAAATGCTGTGTGAAATTCGCCCTCCTCATATAACGCCTCCTTTAATTGCCTTAAGATAAAAAAAAATAAAAATGTGGAGGGCGTACATATATTAAAGGTAGTTTCTCTTAAGAGTGTCAGAGGTTCACCGATCCTGCTCCATTATCCCCATACGTCAATTAATCTTAAAGAGATTTTTCCATCATTTAAACATCAACCCGCTCGCTTTCAACCTCTTTTTTTCTCTCTCCTTTTAATTTTAAGACTTATTGAAACCGACCATCTGTAAACGCGAACGGAGAAAGGACGATAATTGCAATCAATTGATAAAAATTAATTTATTCCGTTTTAAGCACTAAACTAGTTACACTGTAGGGTAACCCGGTTATATAAACGAACACTTTACTACATTATAAAAATGAAATAAATCAGGGTCTGGAAACTGGATATTATGTGCTAGAACTACAATTCAATGAAAGTTGCCGATATTCCAGCCTTAAGCGTTTCCTCGCTGTTTTATGGTGAGGTTCTATCATTAAACGCAATCAAATCAGGGCCTCAACTAGGAATGACAAAGTAGGCATTTTATGTCCTATGGTAGCTTAAGGCAAACTATTTTGCCTTTCCAAATTGCCTTGCTAGTTAATCCTATGAGATCTAAACCAACAGCTTATATTGAAGCAAAATTACTTCACAGCAGAATCGAACTCACGAATTGGGATGGGGTGACTGCGCCAAAATCCCAAAAATTAGGTGCTTTTTAGAATGATTTATTAAGTTTGTGCAATTGTCTGGATAAAATACGCCTACACGATGATAAATTAATTATATAAATTTTCGCCGACAGGACCTTGAGAGCATAAATAAAAATTAATTACGTATTCATGAGGTTCTGGTTAAGGGTCGTGGCCCGAATTAGGCTCGCTTGTCATGGGATGAAGACGTTTCCTCACACGCTCCTACCCAAGGACGGGCGACATTTTAGGAAGTGATGAAATCGGGCAGAAAAGCCCGCTGTCTCTTTTTGGGGCGTAAAGAAAAAGGTGGACGATAGAGGGTTCGAACATGTGATTGAATGATTCGAAAGTGGCCGGACGCTAATGCCCCGAAAGATAAGATAAGATTGGTTTAGGCCCTAGGGCTACGTAAATCTTTGCCACCTTTCACCCGAAAAGGGGGTGGACCCTTGCAAGGCCCTGAATTCCGATATGAACAATACCCGAATCTCTTGGCCCACATTTTATTTGTATATCTTAATTTTTATTGTATAGGCACTCACCCAGACCTCAGGGACGCAATATTTTGGGCACAGAGAGTATCCAACAAGTATGAAAATCAATGACAAAATTTTTTGCGCTATAAATATTTCTGGTTTCTGGTCTATAAACTATTCTTTATAGTGTATCTGTACCACCCAAGTAGCCCATTTGCCTTTTTTTGGCTATTCGTGAAAGGTAACAGTAAAATTAAACGTTTTTTATTGTACGCTCCACTTTGCGTGTCTATTAAAGACAAAATCGCATGTCCGAACGTAAAAACATGACGTTAAATGAGGCCATTAAATTTTACTAATATCAGCCCCTTGGTATTTCCACAACTTATTTAAGTCCAACGATAAAGTACCTCGATCAAAACGAGGCTACCAAAGTACGCCCGTTCACCTACGGGCAAAAAATCCAAAGTGAGAGGAATTAAAGAAGTAAGAAGGCAAAAAAATAGGGTAGACGTTAAATATTCTGGCCTCGCCTTAACCTTTGACGTTATTAATGTTCCTTAGATTTCAACTTCGCTCGGCTAATTTATAATTGGGGTGTAAATCTGTGGGCTCTCTTAATTTGCGACGTCTGTTTTTATTCTGGGGACTCTCAAGGTGATTCCGCTACTCGCATCATTGCCCATTAATTTACTCTTTTTCTGTCTTATTAGGATCCATTTTGATTTACGTACCCGAAGAATCCCTCAACCGTGACATTTCCGTAAGCAAAGCCAAATCATAGGGCAAAAATTGCAAAATAGGACAAAAATTTGGAGTATAGAGGACATAGCAAAGAAAAGAGAGACTGTAAGCGTACGTCTGATGGCCTAGGAGCCTAGCTATTGGGGATAATGGTAAGAAGTTAAAGGGTGGAAGTGATTGAAGGTGTGAGGAGACTATTTGGTGGTGGGGATTAGGTTTTGTTTGTTTAATGGATGAGGTAATTGGGTGAGTTGGGGGATGAATCGGGGTATTATTGAGAGGATGGTTATAGATTAAGCCCATCACGCTAAAATATAATGGATTAAAGCTGATTTGCTAAGATGATATATGGACAGTCGACCAGCCATGCCACTATTCTGGTAAGGCCATCAAAAAGTCAGATTTCGATTCAGTCCCATACAGGGGGGGTGCAACGGGAGTGATGATGAGGATGGGATTCTGACCATCATAGCATAGATAATAGAATTTAGGAACCTGGATGCATTACTATGTTCTATTGAACGTAAGAAACATTATTTAAATTAAGGAAGTGGACCAAGGTTTTTTAATAACGATGAAGACGTCACTGCGTTTTTAAAAGTCACCCATTCTATACACATCTTATTTAAAAGCGATTAAAACGTTAAAGTCACTCCGTATATGGTCGAGATATTTGACTGAATTGGCAGCGGGTAAAAGTTGCGGTCGGAATTCCGTGATGTAAGACGGAGAATCAGTCATCGCCCACATCGCACTGGCTACCAATCGAACCAAGGATTCCGTCACTTGGACGAAAAACGTCCCAGGTTATGCAAATTAGAAAATGAAAATTAACCGAGATAAAAGTTGGCGTTTTATAAATCAAGTGCGATTCGAAGAATCGGCGTTCATTATACACGGGTTTTATCGTTGTTTATTACGCGACCTTTTTGGTCTCGAGCCGGATCCATTGTTGTCGAATGGACGGGGGGGAGACCTTCGAGACCGGGATGTGCGGCGAACGTTTAATTGCCGCCCCGCGCCGCCGTCTTTTCAACTCCCCGAATTGCGCAAGGCTACTTCTAGCCACTCCCCGGATCTCATTTACAAGACTTCATGCCGCATTTGACTTCCAATTCACCCTTTCTCTACCCTAAAGCTATGAGATCGAACTTCTCAAATGCCCAACTTTCCAATAACGCTCAAATTACCTGACAGTTGAACCGTCAAAAATGCCCGTTTTATGATGTTTTGTCTTTCAGTTCCGTCTCAGTCCTTGAAAATTGACCTTAAAATTTAAAAAGAAAATTAATTTGTTCTATAATAATAAAAGGTGCGTGGGATTCGCGAAACAAATGCCGGTGTATGAGAAGGAATAATGTCATCAGACTTGTCCTCCGCGTATAGAAGTTATAATAAATAAAAGAGATCCTGATCGTAAATATAACAGTTGGTTTTTGCATCAAGCAATCAACTCCGGGTGGATATTGTCATATTGCATTATGCGCCGCCGATCATACGCACGGCCCGTTCATCATGCCCACGCCCGCGTGGACCCGAACAATGCGGACTTATCTATATCTACCCTATTGTTTATATCTCGACCTCCTGTTAATTAAAGCCCGACCGGGAGAATCTTTATAGGGCCTAGGCCGTGCTAAATTCTAGTAGCGGAGTAGGGAAAAAATAAAGAAGTTCTTGTTTACGATGATGGATTATATCTTCGGTGATTTGTTATGGGAGTGGCTGTTAATTTGGCCAAGTTAAGAAATGACCTATAAGTTATCATAATTTGATGAAAACGACCAGTTTGGGGTATCGATAGCTTGAGGCTGGATCGTTTATCACGCTAGTTGAAGTATAAAATTCACAGCCGATTGTTCTTTATCAATAAACGCACGGAGCACGCAGTGTGTGTAGATTCGCCTTCGTATCGTTAATAGATTCGAGTCCTTTGAAAAAGCGTTCCATCCCCCTTTGTGAGGATTATGTTCGGGTCGTGATCCGGCAATCGGCCGGGCGACAAAGCAGAGCAGCTACTCGTAAAGAACGTTCTTCTCACACCTAACTACCCCGTAAACTACATTTGCATCTTCAGGACAATGTACTTGCCTAACGCACCTTTTGCATACTAGAACGCACTGAAATCCCTTATGTAGAATTCTTTATGTTTTGAACATTTCTCATGATGAGGTCCTGGGCAACAAAAGAAAATTGTGACGTCCTCGAGAAAAAGTGGCGAGTCATTTGAATGCTCAGCACTACCTTCACCGTCCTGAGCCTTGGCTTTGTTTGTTTTTCTTCTTCCTGGAGGAGTTTACGTTTTTTTAAGCGAGTGTGTTAAACGGATTACTATCATTTAGATTAGGAAGACTCTCATAAAATGCGGTTACTGTTCCAAGGCGAAGTTCCTTTCTTCACCCTCGTTATTACTTAATTAAAGTAGGCATTCTTACCTAAACGGTAAACTCATTTTTTTACTTCTTTTTCTTTCTCTGAAGTGATGACTCCAAGGACTCCTATTTTGCTCCGCTTCATTGAACCGGGAAACGGTTTACTTTTTTTACTGCTGATGAGAACATCCTTTTGTTCGAGACCAATAGCACCTGAGCAAATGACCTGAGATTGACCTGTCCTAGTCGAGCTCACAGACAAAACACACCACTTTTGTGCTAAACTTCCCTTTTTTAACACTGGTTTTTGCGCTTTCTGGTGTTTTAATGATTTTTTAAGTATTGAACCTGCTCAAGACTATTAAATGGCATTTGAAGCATCATTCAGACAGTGTCTAGTATCAAAGGAGACGATTCCAGTCTATCTACTAGTGAACTAGTGGACTGGAAAATCTCCTATTCTAGTTCTAGCGACTAAATAAAGCTTTCTTATTAAACCATGCCTTTCTAGTCGATTCGTCGACTAGGAGTTAAGAAAACAGAATTTCTTTGCCTGACAAGTGACAACATCAAGTGCACTTCTTGTCACACCAGTCATGATTTTGTGCTTATTTGGTCCTAATAATGAAATTTTTAGGTTTTTTTGATAAACCTATATTAGCTACATCTAGCTCCTTTGGTTTCTTAGAATAAAAACCATGTATTCAGAGGCTCCTAATCAATTTTGACCCGGAAGTTCACCTTCTTTTCCTTCGAACGCTGACTAACTTCCATTAATGAGTTCGAAGTTTCTAACCTTGGAATATTGAGTTTATGTCACCGTTTAGAGCATTAGTCTCCGACGATAATTAACTAGTTATGGCTTCGGTTTAAAGTTTAATTGCATTTTTACGTCGCTTCTTTAATAGTGTTCGAGAAGGAACGATTTAAAACGTCGGCGGTGATCAATGACAAAATTCGCTCCATGAACACCAAAATCAGTCATTTTTTCGGTTTAACTAATTAGGGAACTTGAGATTCTCCAGGTACAAAATCAATGATATTGAGTCCGGGACTGAGAGGAGTAGGATTTAATTAATGAAAACAATAAGAAAAGAATCAAGGAGGCCTTGGGGGTTATTATTGTTCATATTTAATAACGTATAAATCTAGTTTACCTATTGACAAGACGAGGATATTTTATGTTTACTGAATTATTAAAATAGCTCGAATGCGAAATTCTATTAAGTATTCATTTAAGCAACAAGTATTCAATTCAAATAAGTACGTATTCGGAAAACAAGGGTGTCTCTTGTAAGGAATAGTAATTTCTTTATGATCCTGTTGTGTAGGTTGAACGTACTTAAAATCACGCGTCCTTTTTAGACTAATAAATTGAAAATTATGGTAAAAAGAAAACGCCTTTAATAGGAAATAGTCAATTTAAGAGGTCGGACGAGGGTGTATTTTAAATTCTTCACCTGCCATTGTATGAGTTTTTATTTAACATAAAAATGACACGATGTGGGTAATTTTGGACTCGTTTGAAAAAGCCTTCTACATAATATTTTTAAAATGTACATTGTAAAGAGCACTATTTTATCTCATGTTTACCCACAATATTGCGTCCTTTCACATAAAAAATATGAAAACTAGTTTTAATCTAGTTGGCATCGAAAATGATTGAGCATTTTAAAAAACGTGGATTTGCATAAACGGTCGTGTGCGATGTCAGTTTTCGACTTTTTAACAAGACAACTTAAATTCTGAAAATTAATTTGACGTTATCTTCCCGAAAAAAGGAATGAGGGCGTTACAAAAAAGAAAAAAAAAACGACAAATTTCTTATGGAAGCGTAACAGAAAGGTTAACCCTTAAAAGCGTGTCAGTCTATTCACATGTCTTCATATCTCCCCGGGAGATTCAACTTTAACAAGAGCCCATCAGTCATACACCTACGGCACCATTTTAGCTTCCAACTTTATGTAATAGTCGGAAATTGCCGACATCATTTTTAAACATTTTTAAGGTATAATTAATCGATTTTAAAATTTGGTGGTCTTCCGGAAGTATAGAACGCTAGGATTATGATGTCCCAGTGGGGTAGTAAAAGAACTCCTATTTATAAAGTAACCAACAATTCCTTCTTCAATGAAAGTTTCGCCCTTTTATTGTTTGTAGAAAAGGGCGTAATCGGATTCAGGCGATAAAAAGGACTTCCGGGTCGAGGCGAAGGTTGTACCGTTCTCGTTAGCAGCGGGATGGAAAATCGCAAAAGGGACTATAAAGCGTAATTTACAGCTCTTAGCAATTGTATATCAGGCTGCTCTATATGCGGGCCTCTGAGTTCTTTTGTTTACTACCGTAATCACTTTTCAATGCTCTTGTTCGCGTATTTATTTCACGTATTAATATGTAATCGGTCGGAGGTCTTCAAGGGACCACTTTCAATATATTCAGAGAAAAACGTGGGCGAATTTACGGTTGAAAAATGTTATTCCATCTTTTTAATTCAGATCTGCAATTAAATATAATTTTATTTGTCTACAAGAACAAAACCACCTTTTTTCATTTCATCATTAAAATGAATCAATCGAGTATTTTCTTTTGTAAAAACGAGACAGAGGGAGACTGAGAAAAAAGGGGGTTCATTAAATACGGATTAGAGATCTATAGGGCAGGACCTATAAGCCAGAAGAAAAATATGATTTGTCACTAAATGTCAATGACGCCTAACCACAAAGGTTGCTACTGACAATGAAGTTTCCTATTGACCCAATGAGTCCAAATTAGGGACTCGGCGAAGGTGAAAAGTTTCTGCAATGTGTCAATTAAGTAAATTATGCGTATTATAAAAGAAAAACATTATTCAAGGACCTATAGCAAATTACCAAACTAAGTCCACCTCTACTAGTGATGCTGACTAGCTGAACATGTTAGGATGATGACAGCAACAACTGAATAGTGCTATAGGAAGAGTTATCCACATTAAGCGACCATTTTTATGATTTTTTAAGAAAATGGTCGGATTACCGAAGAGAAATGCCGGATTATCGAGATCTTCGAGTGTTAGTTATATACGTGTCAAAACAGATCTTAAAGAAGATAAGTGTCTATCAATCCTCGTTTATTTACTCGTCCTTTTTCTTATCCTCTTTTTGTCTCTATACGTTGAGTAGTTGTCGAAGTTAATAAGAGAGAAAGATAAGCCGATTAAAAGGGCCCGAGAGAGGCCGCCTTGTGTGAAAGAAAGGTAAAAAAAGAGAAGTAAAGAAAAGTATAAAAAAAAAGATCGGATAAAAAGTCTGAGATCATGCTACGTTTCAATTCCCGTCCGGTTTCAGAACGATGACTGTGGAAAGAGTCCAAGGTGGGGGTGGTGGACTCCTGAAGACTCCGGAGTCGGACAACAATGGACTGCTGCCGACAGGAGATAATTGGCCGTGACATCCACCTTTCACACTCCAAGGGGCCGTCATCGGGTTCGAGTACGTTTAATTGGGCTCGGATTGTTCCGAATCATTGCCAGAACGTCTTGAAAATTCCTTTCAAAACTCATCTTCATATCGCTTGTCGTAACAGGAACGCTACGCCTCTGCAGATCCTTTGTCATTCTAATACCACCACATCATCGACACCGCACGCCCCCAGCATAACGCAACCTCCTTCGCCCATATACCGCTAATTGTGTTTGATTGTTTAAATATTTTGCTGAGTCAACATTTTGAGAAAGTTTCACACATTTTGATTTTCGATTTTATTTTTGCTCCGCAACATAAAAATTCGCTTGCAATGGTATTTAGCAAATTGATAATTCACCATAAAAAAAAGTATTCAAGTATTTAAAAGGTAATTTAAAAAAAGAACGCTGATTGCTTAAAAAGATTATAAATAAAGATTTTTATTGATGAAAAGAAGCGGGATTGAAAAAGTTGTATTAGAAAGCGACATAGAGAAGCGATCTAGCGGAATGTTCACCAACGATGGTAGGAGGTATTGAGAAACGAGATCAAAAAACTCGTTCCAGTTCAGACTCTTCATTCTTTATGCTAAAAATAATGAGGGAAGCGCACAAAATGCAATTATAAAAAGAAACATAATCGTGTAAACAGGACGATTTGTACGCTTCTGATGCTAATCGATTCGCAAACACGAAGAGAGTAAAATATACAAAACGAAAATTACGCACGGGAGAGAAAGAGAAGAGGAAAAAACGAGCGCGGGAGGGGTAAAGGGGATTATGAATAATGCACGGGCTTCCTATTCGTATTTGCTGTGATGATAACTTGTTTGGCAGGTTGTGATTACCGATTCTATTCCAGAATATTGTTTCTATTTTTAATTAATTTAGATGATTGAAAAATAACATAAAACAGTTTAAAAATAAAATAAAAATAACACTAAAATATGAATAAACATAAATGTTAAAAGGTGGGATAACTTTATTAATAGCATCATAAATAAGTGGATCAAAAATTATTCGTAGTTGGGGCCTCTTTCGTCGGACCGAAATGAAAGAAACAAAATTCTATTCTGAAGGGCTCGAAAATGGAAAACCACTAGTCTGTGAAGTGTGAGGGAAGTGGGGAGGATGTGTGAAGTGGTGGTGGGTAGGGGAAATGATTCGTGATGACTTAAGTTTTATTTATTGCCATTATGGATCCCCACTAGGAAATTAGTAGATCTTATAATCTACCAAATACAGGGTAGAGTGGGGGATTGATGGGGGAAATGGGATAAGGGTCGGTGAAGAAAGGGGATGTGTGGAAGGATGTGGGGAGGGTAGTGGAAGGAAGGGATTGTGCAGGTAGGAAGGGGTAGTGGAAGATGGATTTTTGAGGAATGAAGGTGTGGAGGGTCAGCGAAAGAAGGGGTGGTGGTGGAAGATGAGGGGGTTAATGGAATGGTGGGGTCTGGGGAGATGTTGGAAATGGTGGGAGTTGAGGTATAGTTTAGAAAGAATATGTATAGAGCCCTGTATTTTTAAGATTCCTCCCAAGTTTTGTTCCATGTGGTTTTAATAGACAAGTTTTACGTCGATTTTTTTTTCAAGTCCTAAAATAGTAAATTTCAGTTTTCCACTTTCTTCGCGGAAACGCATTTTTTTTTTCTTTTAAATTGAACTGCATACTTAAAATTGACAACATGGGTGGGATTTCTAATAGTTTCCATAAATTAATGAAGAAAAAAATGACAAACCACTTTGTAGGTGTTTCAATGGGAAATGTTACATCGACCGATAGCCTTATTGGATCAAGACGTTTAATCTTTCAAAACTAGTAGTTGAGGAGCGAGAGAGAAAGAAAAAAAGAAGTTGAGCAAATTTCGATGAAACGCCCACAGTAAAATTTATTCTCTCTATAATTTTATGATTGGTAGATTCGTAAATACTGTCCAACATCGCTTTAATCATTGACGATTAAATTGGACGGATCGCTTTTGGCATTGACTAATTGGTGAATTATTAAAATCGGCCCTGGTTATGCACCCGAAAAATATTTTTCACGTTATTTATCGCCTCTCGTAAATCTCGGGTCAGAAAATAAAGATTGTTTGCTTTTGTAATTTTCTGAAATATTGATGGATTAACGATGTCCGGAGGATTTACAGGATGATCGCGATTTCCCAAGGAGGTTGCTCCTATTATGGAAAGTAGGTGTGATCTAGGGTTGGTTTCCTGTTTCACTTTCGCCTCGTGGGCGTGCGGGAGAGGCCTCTTCAAAGAGAGTTCCTCCCTTTTGTCTGCCCGAGAGGTCTCTATTCTTTTCACTTTTCCGATATAGTTGTCAAGACTCTTGACGTACGTTAACACCTTTATCATAGCCACGTTCTAATATTTTCATTCAACCTCGTCACTATCGCTTTGACGTTCAAAAATAAAACGTTACCATATTGTTCATGTTGTAAAATGATGAATCAGGAAAAATTCTAAAATGAGTACAATGACATGCTGTGATAGTTCACTTTCGGTCTCTTGGATTTTAGCGGATTTCCGTAGAAAAGAGGCTATTGAGGTGGTCATCACGGCAGCCAATGAGATTCGTGCTCAGGATGCTCTGGGATCATAAAAATAGGGGTTCCTTTCGCGTTTCTATATACATAATATATAGGACATATGTCACCTTTTTTGATGACAAACACGTATACGGTATAAGGTACATATAGGTAACTAGGGGTGTGAGGCAATGAGTAGCACCTTTAGTGACTTCCGATATTGTCAAACAAATTATGTATACCTCGGATTTGGCCCATTCTTTGGACTTATACTTACTTTTAAAGGGAATTTGGGCGTTCTTTAACCATTTAATGGTCTTTACGAGTCATAAAAACGATTTAAATGAAATTAATTTTGGTCTTGTTTCGTCCGATATAATACATTAGGGTCAACCATAATGACTATCATTATGCAAATTTTTATCTGAATTTTAAATAATTATAATGATTTAAGGGTGTCATTTTCCTGTTGGTGTACTTCAAAAGAGTTCAGAATCAAAGTCATAATTGCCGGTTTTGAGACGTGAAGAGGATTTTCGATTTTTAGTGAGATGACGTAAGATGGAATCTCTCTCGTCATTTTTCGAGATCCCACTATTAGATTCTCGTTAGTGGCCTCTTTTTTTTAATTAACAACGTTCTGGGTGTATCTTCGCGTCGTGTGGGTGATGGAAATTAATTTTCGGTTAGCCCAGTGAGCTCCCGTCACGTTGTAAATGGCCTTTTAATGAGGTAATTACGATCCGCTTATAAAACTCAATATACACCTCGGGTATAATTTAAAACGTTGAAGATCCTCGAGGTTGATGATCTTTTCTTATTTAAAAAGATAGGAAAAAAATTATTTTACTATTTGAAATGGTCATTAATGTGTTTGAACGGTATGCGAGTCACTTTAAATGCCTTGTTTTAAACGGTCTTTTTAATAGTCGATCGCCGATGCTATTTCTTAAGGACTCAAGAACTCCATGACTTCACATCAAAGAGGTAATCGTCATAGTTTGACCCCGAAGTCACGTATTAGCTGTCACGCAGACTTTACACCCAGTCTTCCAAGTCTCAATTGGTTAAAACTCTTATTATTGTTTCTGTTCCGTTTAAAATTCTTCTCTTTCTTAATAGATGGTACAGAATAGGGATGCTACTATTACCCTGTCGCCAGTTCAATATTTTCAAATTATTTGAGAAAGACTTCCCATCCCAGAACCCACTTTAGAGCCTCATAGAGGCTAAAAGGTTCAGCATGTTGGCACTCTAAAAATGAGCTTACCTCTTCATTATCAAATTATTAATGTCGTACCCTAAGTCCCATGTTATGGTTGACTTCTCCCATGGAAATTATCGGATCAACTTCCCCGAAACGAGTGATTTTCGACTAATCATGTGAATTAATGGCTGTTACCTATCACGTCGACTTATATAGAATGGAGTTTGTCGACTTTTCCGAATTGAACCTAAGAAAGAATGATATTTTTAACTTTTCCAAAAGAGAGTCATATTGTGCATTTTCCCATAAGTGGTTTATCATGTCGACTTCCCCAAATGATAGATGTAGACTTAATTAATGATAGACGTTGTCGACTTCCTCAAATGATAGATGTTGTCGACTTCCCCAATTAATGATAGACGTTGCAGACTTCCCCAAATGATAGATGTTGTCAACTTCTCCAAAAGGGTGTCATATCGTCCATTTTCCCATAAATGAATGTCGACTATCCAAAAAAGGTGAAATAGTCGAATTCTCCAAAAGGGAGTCATATTGCCCATTTTCTTATGAGGAAGTTATTATTTTGACTTCCCCAAAGGGATGATGATGTCGACGTATCCAAAAGGGAATCAGATTTTCCATTTTCCCATAAGGGAGTTATCATGTTGACATCTCCAAATGAGAGATGCTGTCCACTTCTCTAAAAAGGAGTCAAATTTTCCATTTGATTTCCCTATGAGGGGTGTGTTTTTTTACTAATTCTTCGCCTCTGTTATTTAGCACCCCAGTTGGCTTTTGGGCACACTTTGACGTCACCTCCATCAACATTTCAGACAAGTTTTTTCCCCTCCATGACAATAAATTAAATTATGCAACCTCGAACACATTAAACCACATACATTTTTACATCCGTATATTCTCTCACGTTTAACGGCAATATATCAAGAATGAAATTTAACTAGGCATAGATAATCAATAGGAAAGCTTAATGGCTATCATCTGCAACTCGCCCGGCCAACCACCTCCTTCTTTGGTCCGTACAAGTTTGATTTCATATTTATGACTGCGTAATACGAGGAGTATTCACCATGTAGTCATTACGTACGTAGGCCTTGTTACAAAAATAAAATAAAAAAACTTTCCAACATATATCAAGATCTAAATTAATAATTTATAGCGTTCATTAAGATAAAAATGATTCAATGTTTATCTATTTTAAATTATTGCTTTGAATTTTAAAAAAAGTTCCCATTTCAAAATTTTTTATTTTTCGATTCAGAAATGAATAGAAAATTTCCAATTTTTGATCCAGGAGAGTTCCCGATCAAAAGGAGCCGCCCGGCGATTATAATGGTGAAATTTATCACGTTTTTTGAAAGAGTTGGGGGGACCATTTAATTTTTAATATGTTTGAAATCGATGATCGGGTAATTTTGTTGGTCGCTCGTCGCCAATGGGAAATATGTTGTCGCATTATCGTTCGCAGATATTCAAATGAGGCAATTTAAATATTATGAGTTGGATAACAAGATTTTTTTTCCGAACTTTTTTTCGGGGAGATTAGCTCCTGCATTCAGGAAATCATTTTACGTGATCTGAATGCTAAAAAATGACATTTATCCTTTTCACACCTCGTGTTTTGACACTTTTAATGGTAGAACCCTATAAAAAAAATTCTTACTCTTTATAGCTATACAAAGAATTTTTTGATAAAATCAATTAATTTAGGTCAATTGTAGGTTTTTGCAATTTTTTTTCAATTACTAATCGAGCTTTCGCGAGATTTTTATCTAAGGATAAAATTTCATAGTATTTTATTGATTGAATTGCAGTTGAAATGACAGTATTTTTCTTATTAAGCCATTCAAATTACGCAAGAAGTTTGATTGACGTCTAATTTTTTTAAATCCCTGAAAGTTGTTTTCAAATTTCAAAAATTCAGCTGGCTTCGTGGCCGAGAGGATTTAGGCATGCATGCCAGCCATGGCTTAGGACGCTCGATGTCACGGAGTCAGGCTTGTATAACCGGCCACCGGTTAGCCCCAGTGGGTTCGGTGCTGTGCGGGTCTGAGGGGTTGAATAGCGATAGCTTCTCGCTAATAGCCATTGGCCTATCTCCCCCGTCTGTTTAATATAGACTTTATTATTCAAAAATTAACCTTTCTACACTCTGCTGTTCTTAATAACGTCGAAATTATCCCAAAAGTAGGCAGCTTTGAGATTCTACTGTAAAGATCCAAATTGATAAAAAAATTTATTTGAAATACGACTTAGCTGCTGGATAAAACTCGGGGCCATACGCTGGAGCCAATAAAGGCGGGGTGTGCCATTTATAAATCAAGGATTACGAGGGAGTCGGAGCAATCAAGAATGAAAAAGACCTTTCGACCGTCGTAATTTATTTTTTGTTATGACTCCTTCTACAGTGAATATTTTTACAGCCGGATGTTTAAGAAAAAAAACTCGATTGTTCAAAAATCGATTAATCATCGAGCCACAAAAAATGTCATAATTTCAGGTTTAAGTTAAACATTGGGATAAGTTTAAGACAGTTTAGCTTAATGGCGACATAAAAAATAATCATTTAATTTTTTTTAGAGTTAACGCGCGGCGAAATTGTCCAATTATCACGTGGAGTTCGGAAATCAAAATGCGTTTAAGCTCCTGTTTAAACTGGCCACTTAATATGGGCGACGTTCGATCGAGAAAATGATGCGATTATTTTTGGGGACGCTTTTTCGATAACGAGTTGTGCAAGTTTGGATGATGAAAAATTTACGAGGATGATGTATAATCGCTTTTTCGGGGAAAGTTTTGCAACAGTGTTTATTATAAAAACACGTGGTTGGAAGGTTAAATATACGACGGGTGTGAAATTAATGAGGCGATTCTGAATGGAATGAGACATCAAAATTAAATAAATCAGGCCCCAAGAGCATGAAATCTCCCAATCTCCCCCTTGGACCAATTTTTAAAATAAAATAACTGCTGCAGGTATTCACAAAATAAACATTAGGTCTTCTTCTTTTGATTGACCTAAATGATACTACATATATTAGAGAATCTATAGGAAGCAATTCTGTAACTCTGGGGGATGGATGATGTTGGCGTTGCTTGAGTGGCGAGTGCTTGCTGAAGTTTTGGATCGCTCTATTCCGAGAAGCTTCCAGTGTAGGGACGTTCTTGATGGCTCCAAACGATTAGTGTGGTCGCCACACTAGAGTCAAAGTCCATCAAAGATCATAATAGTCCCCTGACAAAAGTAATCAACGCCCAATGAATTGGTCAGTTCTTCTTGCTCCTTGAGGAACTAATAAAAAAGCATGGATGGTTTCGTTAATAGAACGGTAAGGCTAAACGGTGACTTTTAGCTTTTGAACGGAGGCTAAATCATCGTGGACTAGTAAATCCCGAATCCAATCACGAACGTTCCCAGTTAAAATGCTACCAGAAAGATTTACTACGGGGTCGAGGTGGTAGAGCCATCCGTAAATAAGTACTCGAGACCGGAATTAGGTTCGGAATAGAGGATTAGTCTGTCACAAGGTTTTAGTTATGTCTCAATTCACGCTGGGCTTCCAAATGAACATCGAGAAAAGGTTAAAACTCGGGCACGTTTCTTCTTTTTTTATTTTCAAAAAATGCAACTTTTAAGCAATTTATGGGCTTCGTTTCTCTTCCCTTGTTTTCGCTCCGATGTTTATTGGGTTTGAAAAAAATAAAAAACGAAATTTTAGTGGCAGATAAAAATATCAACATTCCATTTATGAAATCGCATGACCATCGATGATCATTTTTTTATGCGTGAAAAAAAATATTCAGGGCGTGTCCGTGGATGAGGCTTTGTCGAAGTTGGTGTCCTTGCTCTCCTATCCGGGACGCTATATCGCAAATGAGTCAAAGACGATCACGCTTTGCCTACGCTGGTGCCTTTCTTGTCAGATACTCGGAAACCACTTTTTCTGAAGACGCGATGACGCAATATTTGGGTGCCCCTTCAATTTTCGAACTTTTTTTGTTTTAAATTACAAGTCTTTTAATCACGAATGATATCATACAGAAAACGGAACTTATAAAGTCATCTGAATATTAAGTACCAAATTTTTTTGACGTGACAAGTCATATCATAGCAATGTCCAAGACATACATCTTTATCCATCATGACGATTACATTGCTGACTTTTATACACATAGTTTTCACTTTGAAGAGTCTAAGTCCATCAAATACCAAAATATGCATAGTCTCTTTGCTCCCCAAAAAGATCATTTAGGACGAGTTGTAGACGCACCAACACTTGGAAAAGTTCAAATACATTGAAATGCTATAAAGTGGAGAGCTTTGGTGCTAACTAAGCGTTATTATAATATTGTGATTATTGTGAAGGTATCTTACCTAAAAGGAATCGAAGTGCATTATGTCCATTTATGATGTCTATCTGGCTTCATCAGTAACCCTTATAAAATAGTATCAGAATAATTTTTGTTCGAAAAGTCTTTGATGTCGCTATAAATCTTGAAATAGTATCGCGATAATGTTAAAAATACTTAAGAACCTAGTAAAGGCGTTCATTATGCCATATAGGTTTTTCTACATAGCTGAAGACATGACAATGGACCATTACACACGTGACAAACACGTCCTGCGGAGTAATGATGATTTATCATCTTCCTGCCCACCTACAAAATGATTGATTCCCCGGATTCTTCGCAATAACCTCAACAAAATCGGCACGCTTGAAAATAAAATATTGGATTATAAATTCCTTAATGTGTAAATCTAATTAGAATGAATGTTATATAAAGTGCAACGTTGAATAATATTCATATTTCATAACTTGTATATTAATTATGTAATGGAGGATTTTATCGAAGGATGGGGGACAAATGAGGACCCTTGTTTTCGCAAGTCGCTTCCCCTGGAGGTTCGGAATGTAGGGAGAGAGAGCGTGTGTGGCCTCTTGCTAACAAGGGATAGCTAAGCATATCTCTTTAACAAACCCCCGAGAGTAGATTATCTTCAGCCGTGAGATGCCCCAGATATTATTAATTGGAAGTCGAAGGGAGAATTCTCATTGTATGATAATGCATCTGGAGAAGGGCTTGTGACCAACCGGTAAATGTTAATGTTAATGTCCTTAATCTTAAAAAAGGAAAGGCTATTTTAAGATCATGTGTACGAATTTGTAAGTTCAACGTGTTAAAACGTTGGCTATACCAAAGTTGGCTCTACCTTTCGCTCTAATCTTTCAAGTTTTTTCTAATTAGCGATTCCAAAGATGAGTGGGACGAAAATTACATACACGATGCCCAAGAAGAAAAAAGAAGTACCCACCCACACTATAGGATTTAATATGAAATATAGATATAATATAAGGACCAAAGAAGCCGACTCTTTGATTTGTTACATCCGAGTCTGCTATTAGTAAATAAAACCATGGCTCCTGTTCTTTTTTTCCGAACGAAACTTATTACTTGTAATTAATACTTGATTGTGTTCGTGCTCTTTTGCAATCTGGAAAGAAGGGTAAAACGAGTAGTTCGATAGGCACGCACCTCCAGCCCACACATGAAACTTTTTTAGAGAAACGTGTTTTTTTCGTTAGCTTCTATTTAGACATTAAATGATTAGGATGTAGAAGAGTAGGCAGATCATATGTTGTTGTCAATTAAGGATTTGATAATTTTGGAAAGGTTCGATGATTTAGTGAGGAAGCAAGAGAGGAGTAGTAGGGTAGAAAGGGAAGATTGATGAGGGGCTCATGGGCGAAGAAATGTTGAGATAGGCATCATTGAAGATAGTATAAACAAAGGGATGCGAAATTTGTTGAATATTAAATGATGAACATGATGACTGGTGATAAACGAAGAAGATTGAAAGCGACACCTTATTATTTTTCCACTATGTATGTACTTTTCTGATAGACTTACACCTTTGTTAAAATCCGACTTTTTCTTCTCTTTCATATAAAATAAAGAAGCATATTTAGCGAAAATTGATGAAAGTGAACAAAAATTTTTAAATGAAGGAGTAAAATTATCAAGAAAGTTACAAATTAAAAGAATTTTAATTGATTTTTTAGGTGGTAGTTAAGAAAAAAATTAATGAGGATTCCTCTCTTGGTCAAAAATGTTGTTTTATAGAATGTGTGCATGCAGTTTATGACTCTTCCTGAAAATTATAAAAAAAAATCTGGTTTTACAATGCAATTAAAATGATTCTTTAATCGTTTTTGACATGATTTTTGGCATTAAAATTGTGAAATCGGTGTTTGGAGTGTGTGAAAGTGGTTTAATTGATGTTTGGGTCGAGGTGTGATGAGGACAAGAAGTTAGTTGAAGTAGACGATGAGTCAATATCCATTCAGGAGAGTCACTCTGATTGTTATAGCGTCGTAAATATGATGCCCCGTCTGGACCCAAGGGACATCGCATTAAATAGAATCACGTCCCTGGGAAAAACTCACTCACCCCCCTCTGAACTAACGTCCCCCCACATATAGAGATATCCGACTCAAAGAGACCCAATTAGACGGAAGGCTTCCGCAGAAATGTAAATCGAAAGAGGGGTAAGCCTGCTTTGCAAAATAAAGCGTTTCGTATGCAGGCGCCCTTCTGGCTACCTTGCTTTCCTTGGCTCCGGCTGCCTATTAGGTGAACTACGGTTTCATTATTTTCTTTAGATGTACCCCACCGATGTAAGCTACTCGTTGAATTAGAAACGTTCTCCTCTTCAGAGAAATCCTATTACATTCTTACCTAATGTTACGAGAAGTTAAAAAAACACAATGCCCTATCTTTACCTAACCTAAGAAGAGTCTTATGAATAATAAGAGCTTATACGAGTCCTAAGAAGTTAAAACGCAACCATCTTCAAAGTTCTTCTTTGTTTCATTTCTTACATCGTCTTATTCTAGCTAATACCATCTCCACAGTCCTTTGTGCCTCTGATTCCATTTTCATCTTCCAGAGACACTTTTTTGGATGAGTCAAAACATGGCCCCTGCAGATGGTTTTCTTCAGTCTGCTTGAAAGGGATAAATTGTGTTTTTTAAAGGTTAATATTTATTACGAAACTATTAATTAGTCGATCAACTTCGAGGCAAAAATTTTTTCCTAGATAACGAAGCCATGTTTGACTAGATCGAAGGTATTGGAATGTTAAAGGAAACGGAATAGGAGATTTAATATCTGAGTTAGATGACGTGTAAAAGCTTGTATACAGGGTCTGTACTTGTGCCTTGGGACTTTTACAAATGAGCTCCGGTCAGGGAGAAATGCTAGTGAGCATGTTTATCTCTTAGGGCATCGTGTACTAGACGGTCCCTGGCGACGTTAGGCCGACTTCCTTCCCGGAGATTAATTAAGTTGAAGATCGCAATTTTCCTAATTTGTAAACGTTTAGAGGGTTACGTCTTGATATCTACGAAAAAGGCCCCCTTATTATCCAGTCAAATCCTACTCGGTAGTCAAAGAATAATAAATAATCCATATATTTTTCGAGTCAGATCGCAAATTACATAAATTATTTCTTTTGCCCTCGAGGTCCGGACTAAATTGAGTTAGCCCCGTTCAACCGATCCCTTAATAACGAAATGAGAATGTTTGGATCTTTAGACTTAATTGGTTTCCGAATCTTGACAATCCATAAGTCAGATTTTATGGCCTCTCTCATATTTCGATAACTTCTCGTGTGATTTTAAAACGAATTAAAGTCAAATTTTGTACCGAATTGGTTGCTATTACGAAATGATAGATATAACTACCCGAAGTATTAGGAAACGTCCATTTATATTCCAGCACACTAGGGAACTTCGATACCACCCTTCGATGAATCCATAGTGGACATCGAAAATACACTAGAGTTGTATCATCAATTTGAGATGTGACCAATCTGAGTTACCCATCCTACCTTTCATTCCGGTGACACTTTCTTCAAATGGAATTACCATCTAGAATTCAGGACATCAATGAAGATTAGCTGGGGACTCCCGTCTTTGTTGGTCTGATGCTATTCGTTAAGATTAGACAATCAGTATCCAACCACCACTCCTGAAAACCGACGCCACTTTCTTTGTCTCAGTGTGTCCATGGCTGCAAAACTTCCACTCAAGAATCAATCATAGCTCGCTAATCTAAGAAGTATTTGTGGCGACTTCTATATCTGGAAGCCTCATTTCTCAAGCGGTTATAATATGCATTATAAGAGTGCACTGATTCATTGTATGGCCATTGGAAATCATGTCCACATAATGCTTCAAACTAACTACCGATGAATGCTTCTTGACTAAGTTTTTTGTTGAAAGGCGAAGATGTCGACCAAATTTCCCTCCTCCTTCTTAAGAATAATAAAACCGTACAAAAACCCTCCGTGTAAAAAACACCCCGCCTCGCAAAACTCCTTCTTCTTCAGCCGGAAAAAGATATGATATCAACTTTCCCGCCCGCCGATGTGCGAGAGGTCGGTATGATTTAGAGAAAGAGGAGAGATGAAGCGCCCTTGCTCCCATTTTCAAAGCTCCCCTTGGCGGCATCGCGAAATACTTGTTTACAGGGTGCATTAGATGGGTAGCTATGCAAATACCTTAATCAGTGATTACTGGTTAGGATTGTGGAACTATTGAATGAAAATACATCATTGGAAGAGGAAAACAGTAAGTTGAATTTTTCACGACTGGTTTTGAAGGTTTCATATGCTGAACAACTAACTTTTTGTACATTTGTAACTTTTGCACTTTTTGTAATAACTTTGTAAGTGCAATTTCTTTACGTTAGTTCTGGGTAACTTAAGTTAGGAGACGGATGGCAAATGCTCAGGAGCATCTCCTTGCTCAGTAATCACTATTCAGGTGTTATCGTATTTAAAAAGTAATAGTGGAGGAAACCTGCATAAACCATGATAATTGAATTTAAGAATTATGTTATCGATCAATCTGAAAGACTTACTACAGATGCATTATGTGCAGAGGTAACTGATTTCCCTGATAAAAAGTATTTCGCGATGCCGCCAAGGGGAGCTTTGAAAATGGGAGCAAGGGCGCTTCATCTCTCCTCTTTCTCTAAATCATACCGACCTCTCGCACATCGGCGGGCGGGAAAGTTGATATCATATCTTTTTCCGGCTGAAGAAGAAGGAGTTTTGCGAGGCGGGGTGTTTTTTACACGGAGGGTTTTTGTACGGATATCACATCTTTTTGTAGTTGAAATTGTAGTTGACTTGGAACGTCCATAAGCAAGAATAGTTATCAAAGTAAACAAAACAAACTAACATCGACAAAATAATTTTTTCGAAATTAAAAACTTGGGCTTAATTTTATGTTTTTGCGGTGATGAACCATTATAATTATGGCAATAATCTCAAATTTTAATTCGATTTCAATTTGAACTTTCAAGTTGATTGATTACGTCACCATATCAATGGGCAACCTAAAAGCCTAAGTGGCTGCAAGCAACCTGAAATTGATTTTTTTGAATTCAGCTATGCGTTAAATCTTTCAGCGGGTTAAATATTTGTTTAAATTTGGGTGGTTTGGGTGTTTTTGGTGATTTGGGTGTTTTTAGTAATTTGGGTGTTTTTGGTAATTTGGGTGGTTTGGGTGTTTTTGGTAATTTGGGTGGTTTGGGTGTTTTTGGTAATTTGGGTGGTTTGGGTGTTTTTTGGTGGTTTGGGTGTTTTTGGTGGTTTGGGTGGTTTGGGTGTTTTTGGTGGTTTGGGTGGTTTATGTGTTTTTGGTGGTTTGGGTGTTTTTGGTGATTTGGGTGATTTGGGTGGTTTGGGTGTTTTTGGTGATTTGGGTGGTTTGGGTGTTTTTGGTGATTTGGGTGGTTTGGGTGTTTTTGGTGATTTGGGTGGTTTGGGTGTTTTTGGTGATTTGGGTGGTTTGGGTGTTTTTGGGTGTTTTTGGTGATTTGGGTGGTTTGGGTGTTTTTGGTGATTTGGGTGGTTTGGGGTGTTTTGGGTGATTTGGGTGGTTTGGGTGTTTTTGGTGATTTGGGGGTTTTTGGTAATTTGGTGTGGTTTGGGTGTTTTTGGTGATTTGGGTGGTTTGGGTGTTTTTGGTGATTTGGGTGGTTTTTGGTGATTTGGGTGGTTTGGGTGTTTTTGGTAATTTGGGTGGTTTGGGTGTTTTTGGTAATTTGGGTGGTTTGGGTGTTTTTGGTGATTTGGGTGGTTTGGGTGTTTTTGGTGATTTGGGTGTTTTTGGTAATTTGGGTGGTTTGGGTGTTTTTGGTAATTTGGGTGGTTTGGGTGTTTTTGGTGATTTGGGTGGTTTTGGTAATTTGGGTGGTTTGGGTGGTTTTGGTAATTTGGGTGGTTTGGGTGTTTTTGGTGATTTTGGTGGTTTAGGTGTTTTTCGAGTGCCCTAGGAAAGTGAATTTTTTTATTGGTTTGGCGTTTTTCAAGGTCGATGTTTGAGTGCGCAGTAAAAGTTGCGCAGTAGCCCTAAAATTTCAGTTTTTTGGTCATAACTTTTTTTTGCGACCAGCTATCGGGTTAAATCTTTCAAAAGGCACTGGCTAAAATTGAAACGAAGGTCCCTGTAAAATTTCAAGTCGATCGGTGCAGAAGTAGAGGCTGTAGCCCTGGCTAACTGAATAAGGAGAAGAAGGAGAAGAAAAAACATGGTAAAGGCCGAAAACCGGGTTTTCAGAGTTCTATATCTCAGCTCCATGTGAACCGATCGACTTGAAATTTTCAGGGCTTCCTATTATCGTATTAGAGAAGGTCTCTATAAAATTTCAAGTAAACCGTTCCTCAGGAAGCCGAGATCCAGATACCCGAAAATCGCATCTCGTCACGTCCAGTAAACATACACTTGGTACCGTTTGAACTTTCGGACGGATTTTGCTTGGCGGGGCGGAACGCTACCGCGTTCCTAGATATCACCACGGATTTTATCAACGACAGGTACAAATTAGTCGAAATAATGGTACCCGGCGGCTTCTCTAATCTGGAATATGTATCTCTTTTAATAAGCGGTAATATCCTTTCGGGTAAAGGGCATACATTTTAATCTTCGGGGCCCATTCCAAAGGCCCGAGCGTCCCGCTATTTGTTCGACGATGTCTTTCCACTGTCGCTGATTAAACCGTTTCTTGAAGAAAAAAAATAATCTCCGCCATTTTATCATAAAGACGCATCTCGCGGACATGAAAAGGGGACCCAAGTCAAGAAGGGAAATTGTCAAATTCCCCCTTGCCAGATTAAAATCATGATCGATTTTTTAGCACTTGGATCTTTATCCGAAAAAGGAAGATGCATTTTGAAAAGCGATTAATTTCGCACATCAACACTTTTCAACTGACAATTCATTACCATTACTGGATATATTTGCAGTAACTAGAAAGTAATTGGAACGTACCATCTGGTGATACGACGCTTCTGCATGCTTTTTCTTTATGGTGTAAATTTCTAAAAAGGTAAATTGGACACGTTTTAATTACCTACAGGTTACAATGTAGCAAAACACCCTTTTTATCTCGCAGATCAAAGTCTCGTGTTGCCCTACGTCCTGTCGCTATCATCGCTCTGATACTTTTTAAGTATATGTAAGTAACTTCAAGGTCTGCTTGAACCTTCACGATTTTGGCCAGGGCTAAAACCGTATTTCTTCGGCTTTTTATATCCGGCCCAATTTACTTTATGTCTTCTCGAAATAAGGTTAGGTTTTAAACCGAAAGAGAGTAAATTGGCTTGAATCAATCAAAATGATTATCCGTTTACTTTTTAATTAAAAATTCCAGACAATAACTTATAATCTTGAAATTACCTTGATTATTGGTCGCTAAATAAAAATGATTTCTTCTCCTAGGTCTACACTTCAACAGTTTGCTTTTAATGAAAACTATGTTTCTATGTCCCTAACTGCGAACTCTTTGCTTCCATTTGTCCTTTCTTCTGGTCCCTTTTATCCTAAGATAAAGAAGGACCAGCTGCTGGTCCAAAAACAGGCAATAAGAGACGTTTTAGATAGTCAAAGGCATTTTCGACTTTCATGGTTTTGAAGACATACAGGAAGGAGAAACGTGAAACTGAGTTTCAAATAAGTTTTCTCAGAAAGCAGATATGATTCAATGTTCCAAAGCTTGCTGATGACGCCAGAAGTTTTTAGGATCGGTAAAGTTTGAGGGTTAAACCGAATTTCATGGACGAACCTATTTTTCAGGTTTTCCAAGTTCTTCTCATGAGGACATTTGACGGCATGCAATATGCTAAAGCTAGCTGATGCTCCCAACTAAAGAAAAGCTGTTCCAGGATGTTGAGATCGGAGTAAGTCAAGGCTTAGCACGCGTGGAACTCATTATGGACCGATTTTCACCAAGATTGGAGTTTCGCTTTTGGAGAAGGGTATAAGAAATTTAATTCTAATTACAAAAAGGTTATTATAAAGCAAGGCATCAGAGAGGAATCCAAATCGGTCTTATTAATTAGGAGTAAACGGTCGGACATGTTTGAAAAACTTTAATTAGTCATCCGGGTCTGGGTAGGTAGCGAAATCGATGCGGCGATATTCTCGAGGTTTCCGCCGCTCTTCGACACCAACCGAGAATAAAAGGCCGCCGGTTCGCGCCTTTTCTAAAGCGAACCCCAACCGCGTTCAGCCCCGATGGAGACTCGGAAATTACGATCCGTGGAAGTCACTAGCCTTATAGGAACCCGAACCTCTCCCTCTTGTCCACGACCCCGCGTATACAAATGTCCGGAGAATATCTCACACCATCTGGACGCCTTCAAGGGGTTACATTTGTAAACGTTTTTCTAACGATATTTAAAAAAAGTGAGGTAAAAAATCTCGTAGACAAGTAATGAGGTGTAGGCACGTGCAAGTTAGGTAAGTGGGTGTAGTCGGATAGTTAATGGCTACGTCTTGCCCTCCGCATGGCCAACTCGCACCGGACCATGCGACTGCTGCATAGCGTCCCGAGCGCGTGACATTGTGTCGTGGCGCCGAGTCTCGACCCGCACGGGTCCATGCCTATTTGTGCCGCATCGCGTGGCGTGGGGACGCCACGCGATGCGGCGACCAAAAAGGCAGGACCCGAGTCGAGACGCGGCGCCACGACACAATGTCACGCGCGCAGAGGCTATGCAGCAGTGCGACGAGTGGGTGCGAGTTGGCCATGCGGAGGGCAAGACGAGCCATTAACTATCCGACTACACCCACTTACCTAACTTGCACGTGCCTACACCTCATTACTTGTCTACGAGATTTTTTACCTCACTTTTTTTAAATATCGTTAGAAAAACGTTTACAAATGTAACCCCTTGAAGGCGTCCAGATGGTGTGAGATATTCTCCGGACATTTGTATACGCGGGGTCGTGGACAAGAGGGAGAGGTTCGGGTTCCTAATAAGGCTAGTGACTTCCACGGATCGTAATTTCCGAGTCTCCCATCGGGGCTGAACGCGGTTGGGGTTCGCTTTAGAAAAAGGGCCGAACCGGCGGCCTTTTATTCTCGGTTTGGTGTCGAAGAGCGGCGGAAACCTCGAGGAAATATCGCCGCATCGATTTCGCTACCTACCCAGACCCGGAGACTAATTAAAAGTTTTTCAAACATGTCCGACCGTTTACTCCTAATTAATAAGACCGATTTGGATTCCTCTCTGAATGCCTTGCTTTATAATAAACTTTTTTAATTAGAATTAAATTTCTTATACCCTTCTCCAAAAGCGAAACTCCAATCTTGGTGAAAATCGGTCCAATAAATGAGTTCCACGCGTGCTAAGCCTTGACTTACTCCGATCTCAACATCCTGGAACAGCTTTTCTCTAGTTGGGAGCATCAGCTAGCTTTAGCATATTGCATTGCCGTCAAATGTCCTCCATGAGAAGAACTTGGAAAACCTAAAAAATAGGTTCGTCCATGAAATTCGGTTTAACCCTCAAACTTTACCGATCCTAAAAACTTCTGTCGTCATCAGCAAGCTTTGGAACATTGAATCATATCTGCTTTCTGAGAAAACCGATTGAAACTCAGTTTCACGTTTCTCCTTCCTGTATGTCTTCAAAACCATGAAAGTCGAAAATGCCTTTGCTATCTAAAACGTCTCTTATTGCCTGTTTTTGGACCAGCAGCTGGTCCTTCTTTATCTTAGGATAAAAGGGACCAGAAGAAAAGGACAAATGGAAGCAAAGAGTTCGCAGTTAGGGACATAGAAACATAGTTTCCATTAAAAGCAAACTGTTGAAGTGTAGACCTAGGAGAAAATCATTTTTATTTAGCGACCAATAATCAAGGTAATTTCAAGATTATAAGTTATTGTCTGGAATTTTTAATTAAAAAGTAAACGGATAATAATTTTTGATTGATTCAAGCCAATTTACTCTCTTTCGGTTTAAAACCTAACCTTATTTCGAGAAGACATAAAAGTAAATTGGCCGGATATAAAAGCCGAAGAAATACGGTTTTAGCCCTGGCCAAAATCGTGAAGGTTCAAGCAGACCTTGAAGTTACTTACATAATACTTAAAAAGTATCAGAGCGATGATAGCGACAGGACGTAGGGCAACACGAGACTTTGATCTGCGAGATAAAAAAGGTGTTTTGCTACATTGTAACCTGTAGGTAATTAAAACGTGTCCAATTTACCTTTTTTAGAAAATTTACACCATAAAGAAAAAGCATGCAGAAGCGTCGTATCACCAGATGGTACGTTCCAATTACTTACTAGTTACTGCAAATATATCCAGTAATGGTAAATGAATTGTCAGTTGAAAAGTGTTGATGTTGCGAAATTAATCGCTTTTAAAATGCATCTTCCTTTTTCGGATAAAGATCCAAGTGCTAAAAAATCGATCATGATTTTAATCTGGCAAGGGGGAATTTGACAAATTTCCCTTCTTGACTTGGGTCCCCTTTTCATGTCCGCGAGATGCGTCTTTATGATAAAAATGGCGGAGATTATTTTTTTTCTTCAAGAAACGGTTTAATCAGCGACAGTGGAAAGACATCGGTCGAACAAATAGCCGGGACGCTCGGGGCCTTTGAAATGGGCCCGAAGATTAAAATGTATGCCCTTTACCGGAAAGGAT
The DNA here is from genome assembly GCA_018703685.1 of Orius laevigatus. Taxonomy (NCBI): domain Eukaryota; kingdom Metazoa; phylum Arthropoda; class Insecta; order Hemiptera; family Anthocoridae; genus Orius; species Orius laevigatus. Next base: position 1,411 of record JAGWEN010000320.1, on the reverse strand, counting down.
ATTACCGCTTATTAAAAAGAGATACATATTCCCAGATTAGAGAAGCCGCCGGGTACCATTATTTTCGACTAATTTGTTACCTGTCGTTGATAAAATCCGTGGTGATATCTAGGAACGCGGTAGCGTTCCGCCCCGCCAAGCAAAATCCGTCCGAAAGTTCAAACGGTACCAAGTGTATGTTTACTGGACGTGACGAGATGCGATTTTCGGGTATCTGGATCTCGGCTTCCTGAGGAACGGTTTACTTGAAATTTTATAGAGACCTTCTCTAATACGATAATAGGAAGCCCTGAAAATTTCAAGTCGATCGGTTCACATGGAGCTGAGATATAGAACTCTGAAAACCCGGTTTTCGGCCTTTACCATGTTTTTCTTCTCCTTCTTCTCCTTATTCAGTTAGCCAGGGCTACAGCCTCTACTTCTGCACCGATCGACTTGAAATTTTACAGGGACCTTCGTTTCAATTTTAGCCAGTGCCTTTTGAAAGATTTAACCCGATAGCTGGTCGCAAAAAAAAGTTATGACCAAAAAACTGAAATTTTAGGGCTACTGCGCAACTTTTACTGCGCACTCAAACATCGACCTTGAAAAACGCCAAACCAATATAAAAAATTCACTTTCCTAGGGCACTCGAAAAACACCTAAACCACCAAAATCACCAAAAACACCCAAACCACCCAAATTACCAAAACCACCCAAATACCAAAACCACCCAAATCACCAAAAACACCCAAACCACCCAAATTACCAAAACACCCAAATCACCAAAAACACCCAAACCACCCAAATTACCAAAACACCCAAACCACCCAAATTACCAAAAACACCCAAACACCCAAATTACCAAAAACACCCAAATCACCAAAAACACCCAAACCACCCAAATCACCAAAAACACCCAAACCACCCAAATCACCAAAACACACCAAACCACCCAAATCACCAAAAACACCCAAACCACCCCAAATCACCAAAAACACCCAAACCACCCAAATCACCAAAAAACACCCAAACTATCCAAATCACCAAAAACACCCAAACCAACCAAATTACCAAAAACCCCCAAATCACCAAAACACCCAAACCACCAAAAACACCCAAACCACCCAAATACCAAAAACACCCAAATCACCAAAAACACCCAAACCACCCAAATCACCAAAACACCCAAACCACCAAAACACCCAAATCACCAAAAACACCCAAACCACCCAAATCACCAAAACACCCAAATCACCAAAAACACCCAAACCACCCAAATCACCAAAAACACCCAAACCACCCAAATCACCAAAAACACCCAAACCACCCAAATCACCAAAAACACCCAAACCACCCAAAACACCAAAAACACCCAAACCACCAAAAACACCCAAACACCCAAATCACCAAAAACACCCAAACCACCAAA